>BRDA01006537.1:0-23704 GCA_036984385.1 Crenuchus spilurus
AAAAAAAAAAAAAAAAAAAAAAAAAACACCTCCCCCCCGACCCAAAATTTTGGTGAAAAAAAATGATTACCAATTTTTTTTTTACTTGGTCTAACGGTGATGACCATGCCCACTTTACTGGACCCAAGATTTAAAAAACTGGGTTTCTTGAGCTCCACAAAATTAGAAGAAGCAATTACAAGGCAGAGAGGGAATTGTGCTGAGATAACAAATACTCCCTCTTCACCCCCCCTTCAGCAACCAGAGACTTCACAAACTGGCCAATCTTCAGACAATAGTAAGTCTTTATGCAGTTTAGTAATATTATATAATGTCAGTGGCATTAATAGATGTTTTTTTCCCCTTGTACACCTATAGGTGACTTTTGGCATCTCCTAGATAGCACTGTGGGACAGAGCAGGCAGAGCTACAATTGAAGTAGACCGTTACTTGTCTGAGGTAAACCTGCCAAGATCTGAAGATCCACTACTATACTGGAGCAAACAAAAACTACAATTTCCTCATTTATATCAGCTAGCAATGACATTTTTATGCACTCCAGCTTCCTCTGTGCCACGTGAAAGGGTGTTTTCTAAGGCTGGGGAAATTGTGTCTAAGAAAAGGAATCGACTCAACCCCAACACTGTTAAAAAGCTTCTTTTTCTGAATAAAAATCAGTAATTTATATTTGTTCCATCTGTTGCAGTTTCCTGTCTTTCAGTTTCATAAGCACTCTTGTACTCCCAGTTCCACAAGCATTTATTTTAAGTATTTATTTTACGTGTTCAACATCACATCACTCATATTTCCATGTAAAAACACTTTTATATTCATTGAGACGTGGCAGAAATGTTTTATTTTATACACAGACAATCCAGGATTCTCTGACTCAGGATTAATTGAGTCTGTCATATCCTTTTGTACAGCAGGTGTCACTAGTGAGAACGAGGCAACGAGGCTTCGGGTAATGAAGCTTTTGGTGAATCTTTGATCTGGAAAGCCCCACTGATTCATGAATCATCGTTTTGCCGTTATTTAATAAATAATATTAAATATTAAATAATATTAAATTCCGTTACTAATTAAGTGATACAGTAAATAATGCTACTATTGTTCAAATAATATTAAGACAGTAAACCTCCGAGGCATCGCTTCAAATACATCACTACCAAGCATCGGCTCTTATGCGAACGACACATCACTACTGTGACGCGGTGAAGCTCGGTGGACCAATCAGATTGCATGAGTGTTTTTTGAATCGAAGCGGCAAGATGGCGACGTAAGAAGGAGCGGAATGTAAACAAAATCCCGCAAGAGTTGGAAAATTTGTAGTTGCAGAGGCGTTTACTGTCTTAATATTATTTGAACAATAGTAGCATTTTTATTACTTTACTGTATCACTTTTAATTAATAAATAACGGCATTTTAACACTTAACAGCGTTGGAAGCTAGCCGGGATTCAGCTAGATAAGTGACATGCACTTTAACTACAAGTGAAGGTAATCAGCTTGTAAGTAGTATTTTAATACAAGTAGCATTTCATTTTAGCCAAGAAACGTTTTAAGAAGAAATGAATAAGTTAGAAAGTGAAAGGTCTTCTCTTGAGAGAAGTAAAGAGATAAACAGGACGTATATAATAGGCACCGGTTCCTCTACTGCACGTCTGACTCTTCAGAAAAGAAAAACAAACAGTAAAGACTCCACAGAGCTTGAAAACTCTGAGAACAGGAATCGGCTGACTTTACAGAGGAGAACCAGAACTGGGTCGGTGGATAGAGGCGTTCCAAGAGCCTGGACGGGTTCAGCAGTGTTGACGGAGCCCAACAGAAGGACACCAGGCACAGCCAGTCTCAGAGACACAGTCCTACCTGTAAACACATCTGACCGAGTCTTAACCACCATCAAAGGACAAACATCATCTCACCACCACAGCAAGACACCTTCAAGTTCAACCCCAACAGGAAAAACTCAATTTGAGAAGATCAGTTTGAGGAAAGAAGTCTTTGAAAGACTGGCAGTGAGAGATGCCTCACTGAGGCAGGACAAGCCAAAGCAACCACGACCTGAGAGTCTGGTTCCAGCTACTCCTCATAAGACGTTTCTGATTAGTAATCAAAGCAAAAAGCTCGTGGCCACTCCTCACTCGACACAGGTGCGACAAACCACAACCCAGGTGAGCTCCACACCTTCAGCCAGAGCCAGACCTGCACCTGCAGGTGAAGCACTTCTGTCCACTGAGGTTGTGAGAAGACCAGGTCCAGAGCTAAAGATGGAGAACAGTGCTGTGACTGTGGCTGTGAGAGTGAGGCCTTTCAGTTCCAGGTAATCTTCTGATTAGGGTCATCAAAACCAGAGTTTTGACACTTAGATTAGATTATCATGTTTATAGTATATTCTGTTCCATCTGTATATCATGTTCATAATCTTTCTATTCAGCATGTACAGGGGTTAGACAATGAAACTGAAACAGCTGGTTTTAGACCACAATAATTTATTAGTATGGTGTAGGGCAGGGGTGTCGAACTCCAGTCCTGGAGGTCCGGATTCCTGCACAGTTTGGTGATCTTCCTGATCAAACACACTTGATTCAGCTCAGCAGGTAATGAGCAGGTTTAATTGTAGTGCCAGAGCAGAGAAATCACCAAACTCTGCAGGAATCCGGCCCTCCAGGACTGGAGTTTGACACCCCTGCTTTACACGCTGCATTTCAAGAGAAGATATCCAGTGTGATGTGGATGAAAACATGTGGCCCAACAGAGAGGAGCGTCAGGATGTACAGAAAAGAAAGCTCTATAATTCCTTAAGTTGCTGTCTCAGGATGTTTTGAATGTTTAGAGGACGTCTGTAATTTTGTAGTTTATGTATTGTGTTACTGAAAGCTGCCGGTTGTCTGTCTTTCCTGAATTTCAATCTATTTTTTGTCAACAAATTGCTGTGTGAACAGTACAGTAAAATAATATTTCTGTATAAATTTAATTCCAGTCCAATTTCCTGCAGTCAGCCTCCCACAGACAGTCATGTGTATCTTTGTTCTGTGTAAGTTTGTATTTTGTATGTAACACACATCGTTTCAACTGATGCACTACAGAATGTGCAGCATTCCTGTAATCAAGAGCTGACAACATGACTAAGTATTCTGACGGCCTTGTTCACAGGCAATGACACAAAGACGAGACATTCTGATGGCACTGACTAGTTGATTGACATAAATATTTGCTTTTGAGGCAAAAACAAAGCAATTCTAAGTGAGGTACATGCTTTTGCAGGTGTTTCATTGAGTTTTGCTGTTTGCACTAACTGTTGTGAGAAATGCACTCGTTGTGATGAGAATGTAAATCATGATATGAGAAATGAACCAAATTGACTGAGAAAAACTAATGTCTAACCAGAAGTGCAATGTACTGTGTTATTTACATAAAGTACAGTACGTGATCGTTGAGGTTGTACAGTGAGTTGCAGAAATTTGAATGTGTTGCAAATAAATAATATACATCATATGTACATATGTGAGGTAGCAGATATAAAGTGTATGAACAGGGTGGAGGTACAGTGATGCAGTTCTAGTTAAAACGGCAGTGCAGAGTTCAGTAGAGTCACAGCCTCTGCGAAGAAGCTCTTCCTGAGCCTGCTAGTGCGTGAATGGAGGCTCCTGTAAATTCTGCCAGGTGGGAAAAAGGTGAGAACTCCATGATTTGAATGAAAAATGCCCTTGATGATTATTCTCATCATGCTACTCAGTACTCTGGCGTTTTTTTACAGTTTTGTTTGATAGCAAAAACACATTTCTTCATTTTTACACCTTAACTAATGTGTTAACCTGTACAAAGCTCTTTAGTCTTTTGTCGCTTATTCATGTGTGAAAGAGGATTGAAAGTATTGATTTGAGTATTGAAATGTTTACTTCTGATCATGCTATGCATCCATTTTTATCTTCTTTCAAATCTGTGCTGTGAGCAATATGTTGTAAATACATAATGGATGCTTTTTCTTTTCGTCTGACCAGAGAAAAGAGTGAAAACAGCAATCAAGTAATTTTCATGGACAATCAGAGGACCGTGGTTCAGCATCCAGACACTAAGCAAAGCTACACATTTTCCTTTGATTTCTCCTTTTGCTCACTTGATGAGAAGGATCCACGTTTTGCAAGTCAGCAGACGGTTTATGAGATGTTGGCTAAACCTCTGCTTGAAAGAGCTTTTGAAGGGTTTAACACTTGCCTTTTCGCTTATGGGCAAACTGGGTCAGGAAAGTCCTACACGTGAGTCATTTTTATTTCAGAAGCTTTTGCAAGCCATTACTTTGCTCTCTTTTGTAATGTTGGTTCTGATTTGTTTTTCCCAGCATGATGGGATTTGGTGATGAAGCTGGAGTTATACCAAGATTCTGTGAGGAACTGTTCTTAAGGGTATCTAGAGCCAATAATAAGGAAGTGAGTATGACATTTTTTCTTGAAGTCAAAATGAAATGGACACTTTTAACCTTTTTATCTTTCAGGTCATTTGTTTTCTGTAATCTTCCATCAAATGTATTGATTTTTAGATTACATCACCATGCACCAACGGGTGGAGAAAAAACATTTTAACCAATAATGTCATGGTTTAAATTGCCCTCCTACCACTCTCCCCAGTCAAGTGCATCAGTCTGTTTATTAGCTTAGAGACATTCCCTGATATCGTAATTTGCACTTCTTCACTGACTTTATTGTCTTTCGTCAGCTTCATGTTTTTGTTTTGTGCTGTCTTTTAATGTTCATGAGCCAAGTAAGAAATAATTTAACTGGGGTAAGAAGTCTGGATCACTTTTTAATGAGATGCATGCACATCTTATATGTTTTATAGGTCACTTGTCACTTGGAGATGAGCTACTTTGAGGTGTACAATGAGAAGATCCATGATTTGCTTGTAGCAAAGGATGAGCATCAGAAGAAGATGCCTGTGAGTAGAATAAGAAAATCTCGTGAATCACACATCAGTCCTGTGAAGTCCATGTTAGTCATTTGTTTGAAAGCAAATTTGAACTTTCTGTAAAACAATTCTCACCAGCATAATTTACCTACATTTGCACAGCAGTTAACTTAATGAAGTATTTAATTATTTACTGTATTGGTGCATTTCTATGTTTTCTTAAATATTGAAATTGTAACTTCTAAAAACTTAATAATAAAACCTTTTAATTTGCATTTTAAACTTTTATCATAATATACAGGTTTGCCTACAGGAAATCCTTTGTTAATCTTTTTCAGTTGCGAGTCAGAGAACACCCTATTAATGGACCTTATGTTGAAGCTCTGTCTACGTAAGCATAAACCTTTAGATAGATAGATATATACTTTATTAATCCCTTGCGGGAAATTCAGGCTTTATATGTCTTTATTATCTTACTGTGAGTTGGCATTAACAACCTCTGTTGTATTTTTTTTTGTTGGTTATCATTACAGGAATGTGGTTTGCTCCTACACTGATATTCAGGTAAAGTAACTTTCATTGGTTAATAAACTCAGTAATAATTAAATATGGTAAAATGTTAATGTATTTTTATTCCATCCATCCTCTCAGGCATGGCTTGAGCTTGGCAATAAACAGCGAGCGACTGCTGCCACTGGCATGAATGACAAAAGCTCCAGATCTCACTCTGTCTTCACTCTGGTCATGACTCAGACTAAGGTTAGTTCTTGTTCCTTGAAGTAATTTACAGGTACGTTGCATGTTTAACTTAACCCTCTGGAGTCGGCGCTCCCACCAGCGGCATATTTCCAAAATTCCACAAAAACACTTGTATGAATCTGCAAGATTTTATCCTAGAAACAAAATTAAACATACCTTAAAGGGTCTATTTTTGAAATATTGCTTGAATAAAAATATTGGCACTAAAGTAATAAAATAATTGACATTGTTGTCTACATTTGCAGACAGAGTTGGTAGAAGGAGAGGAGCATGACCATAGGATCATCAGCAGGATCAACCTGGTGGATTTAGCTGGCAGTGAGCGCTGTGCCACAGCTCAGACCAGTGGAGACCGTCTGAGGGTAATCAGCATATCAGTACTTTCAATAAAATATTTACAGTACACTCAGTTAAGGACCTGTTATAGTATTCAGATGTTTTTCAAGACTTCTTCAAGCAAAAGAGCTACAGTTGCATGCAAATGATGTCTAATTCACTCTGATTCCTACTTTCATGAGTAAAAAGTAAAATCAGTTAAAAATCAGTCGCTAGAAGGCCTTGTTGACTAAGGAGAGATGGATTTGGCTGTATTTGTTGTTAATTGAGAACAATATTTGGGACTGATTATCATTTACCATCGATTTGGTATTTGTAGTGTGAGGAATGCAACAAGTGGTCCACAGTCAAGTAGAGCAGCAGACGGGAGGAAAACCTCTAGAAGCAAAACTTAACCTTGACTTACGTGGAGACTCTTTCTGTGTTTAAGTGTACTAACAAGCATTTTATTCATAGGAGGGTGCAAGCATCAACAAGTCTCTGCTGACTCTGGGGAAAGTGATTTCATCACTGTCTGAACAAGTACAGAGCAGAAAGAAAGTCTTCATCCCATACAGGGAGTCAGTCTTAACATGGTAAGATGGACTAGAAGTACCATTTCTGAAATGTAGTCTTTTATTACTTTGCCCTAGGCTTTATTTCTGTTGTAGATGTGAGTCCTACCCATACTGTAATCTTTCCCACACTCAGGCTACTAAAGGAAAGTCTGGGAGGCAACTCCAAAACTGCCATGATTGCGACTCTCAGTCCAGCCGCCAGCAGCGTGGACGAAAGCCTCAGCACTCTACGGTACGCTCAGCAGGCCCGCTTGATCATCAACGTGGCCAAGGTCAACGAGGATAACAACGCTAAGCTGATCCGAGGTCAGTACCTCTATTCCCCCTGCTCTACACCCACACATGAATCACCTGCTTGTCTTGCCATTGTTCAATTAGAGCCAGCCTTGCCCTCAGCACACTTTCCATTTAAGCACCTGGGTCTAACTGAATTGTTTGAGTGAACTTCACTACACTTTTTTTTCTATCATTCTCTCAGCAGAGGGCAGCAAATGAGCATAAAATGTACCTAGACCTGTGAAGCCATTGTTTTGCATGGTTGTTTCTTACCAGAGCTTAAAGCAGAGGTGGAGAAGCTGCGAGCAGCCCAGATGAGCTCTCAGGGCATTGATCCTGAGAAGATGAGGCAGTTCCAACAGGAAATCACTACCCTGAAGACTCAGCTCTGTCAGCAGGAGAGGGAGATGGCAGAGGTGCACAGGTAATCCTAGAACGGTCACATTACAGTACAGGAGGTATTTCACAAATGTTTTTTACATAAACTTTATGGATAATTATCGAACTAGTCCAACTTTTTACATTTTAAATGCTCAGGACTTGGTTCAGACTTTCATTTCTCACATCTCATTAACTACAAGTATTTGGGTGAACACCTGAGCAACAACCTCACCTGAGCAAGAACGCTTCCATTAGGTCAGGAAGGCACAGCAGCGGCTCCATTTCCTCAGGCGGTTGAGGCGTGCCAGACTAGGGAGCTCAGTCCTCACCTCAGATGTGCAGTGGAGTGTGTTGTGTGCTCCAGCATCATTGTGTGGCACAGATGCTGCTCTGCTGCAAAGAGGAAAGCTCTACAGAGGGTGGTGAAGGCTACACAGAGGAGCCTCAACATCACCACAGACATTTATACCTCCAGATGCAGGAAGAGGGCCACCTGCATCATGAACTTACCCACCACGTGCTTTTTTCTTTTGAAGGTTGATGAGCATAAAGTGTGAAACCACCAGACTGAGAAACTGCTTCATTCCAGAAGCAGCCAGACTCTTAAACCCACTCTGAACTCTACTGCACTGCCACTTTACACGTACCAGTCACCTTAACCACATGTAATCTATACTCAGGTTCTATACTTAGGTTTTCTATATGTTTGATTCTTGGGCTTAAACCTGGATCAGGAGAACACAGTTTTTGTTCAACCTCATGTGATGTGAATGACAAAGTCTTCATGAATCCTTAAGAATAACTCAGTCGTTCATGTGCTTATTTGATCCTTGGGATGTAATAAGCAAGTACATGAATGAATCATAATGAGCTCACATATGGCTGAGAAAAGCTGCTTAATAAAATCCCCAAAATCATTTGATTGTTTGGTGGTCATTCTGAATATTGACTCTCTTTCTCTTCATTTTTAATATTTCCTCTAGAACATGGAAAGAAAAATTGGAGCAAGCTGAGAGGAGGAAACGTGAAGAGACAAAAGAGTTGCAGGTTGGAGATTTATTTTTCCTTTGTTTCTTTCTTTTGCTGTGTTTTATGGGCCTCCTGTGCCATGTCTTCACAACACGTTCTGTCTTTTTTTTCCCCCTCTCCTTGTCCTCTTTCTCAGCGTGTAGGCATCACCTTTAAAGTGGATAACCGTCTCCCCAACCTTGTGAACCTGAATGAGGATCCTCAGCTGTCAGAGATGCTCTTGTACATGATTAAGGAGGGACAGACCAAGGTCGGCAGACTCAAATCTGAGTCGGTCTACGATATCCAGCTGTCGGGGGCTCTTATTGCTGATGAGCACTGGTAAGATGCCTGTAAATACCATGCACAAAGCATCATACCACATTGAGTTTGACACTGATGTTTGATTGCCATAACATTTAATTTGGCTGTGGACATTAGTTGTGTTCCCTCACAGTATTTGTCTTTTGGATGAAAATTAAGCCTAGCCCCTTTAGAATGAGAAAAGAGGACAATCACTGGCCTTTTACATATGTGGGACCTTTTTCTGGCACCGTTAAGACTGCCCAGGCTGTCTCTCCTGTATAACTGCTGTGAGTTAAGTGAGAGTCTGCAAGTTACATTGCCATTTTTATGATGTTTCATGTTAAAGGGGACATATACCTCTTATTAAACAAGTTAGAATAGGTCTATACAACACATGTTCATGAAGTTCTTTGCAAAAATCACTCATAAAGAGATCGCCAGCTCTATTCATCCCAGTTTCAGTCCCTTTCAGAATGAGCCGTTTAAGGTCTCTGTCATGAGCAAATAAGCTGTTGCTGGCCATGCCCCACACATTTACCACACATGAAAATGACAGAACACAGAGGCGCTATTCAACCACATATGTTCCACCTTGAGCCGTTTTTGACTCACTCTCGCGCACACTTTGCGACCAATAACACTTGTGTGACTTGCCTGTAGCCACAGCGCTTGGTGTTTGTGCACGTAAACACAGCAGACTGAAATTTCAAATCTTCAACTAATCTATTGGGTGGGGCTCTGATGGGGCTTGACTGGTAAGGTGTAGTGCCAGGTCAGTTCAATGCCAATTTGGGGGGGCGTTAGAGTTACAAGTTATTTAGGTAAATGGTGTCTGATGCTTAATCTTTTTCTCCAAGCACATATAAAAATAACCACATCTAACTTTTCAATGTTTCATTTCTTTTTAGCATAATATCCAACATTAATGGCACAGTCAGCGTCACACCCATGAAAAATGCCAAAACGTTTGTGAATGGAAACCTTGTGTCTGAAGCCACTGTCCTCCACCACGTAAGAGAGACACCAGAGATCAATAATTAAAGATTGTATTCTGTATTTTTTGGGTTAATTGTGCTGATAATGACGTCTTTTTTTAGGGTGACCGAGTGATTCTTGGAGGAGATCATTATTTTCGCTTCAACCATCCAGCTGAGGTGCAGAGTGGAAAGCGTGCCTCCTGTTGGAGCAGCGGAGATGGCCAGAAAGACTTTGAGTTTGCCAAAAACGAGCTGCTGTCAGCCCAGAGAGCTCAGTGAGTGTTAATCATTTCAGTTTTTTTGGACAAGCTTTGAGTTGTACTACTATTAAGCACAGCTGAGTTGGTACATACAGATTAATGATCAGTTAAATTCATCTTAATGCAAAGATATTATTCAAGCTTGCAAGTTTTCTGTCCTGTGTTTTGCTGACTTCTAGATTAGAGGCAGAGATTGAAGATGCTCGACTGAAAGCCAAAGAGGAGATGATGCAGGGTATCCAGGTGGCCAAAGAAATGGCTCAGAAAGAGTTGTTTGATCAGAAACTGCAGTATGAGAACCAGATCAAAGTCCTAGAGAGAGAGCTTGTAAGTTATATTTAATTTTAATCAATTCGGACATTAAAAAATAATTTCTGCTTAAACCAATGAATGCCACTTCTCAGGAAGAGGAGAATGAAAGAAAAAGAGCACAGGAGCTTGAGAAGCAGCAGGTGGTCAGTAAGATGGAGGAGCTGCAGACCGCCAAGACCCTCCTGGAGCAGGAAATGGGCATGCACAAAAAACGGTTACAAATGGAGGCGCAGGCTGCCAGACAGGTACAAGGTTTTATCCAATACACAGAGCTAATATAATAACAATAGTAGAATATTGTTGCCCCACATTTAAAGCTTTTCTTTCTGTATGTTTAGGCCATGGCTGATAATGACATTCGGCATGCTAAAATCCTTGAGGCGCTGGAAGCAGAGAAGAGGAAAATTGCAGAAGATTTAGCCAAGATTCAGAGTAAACGTGCCCTGAAGGTCAACCAGACTCCCAAGACTGGTCAGTTAACTTACTTCCTAATCCACAGAGTCCACTATGATGTAATGAGTGTAATGGTTTTTCTTCTTCAGTTTATAAAACACGTACTATTATTATAATGAAATTAACTTTTAACAGATTCAGCTAATAGAACTAAAATAAAGGGGGTTATTATTTAACTGTATAAAAGTTAGTTGTTTACTGGAACGGAAGAAAAAATGACCAACTGGGATAAACCTCCATCTTTACCCGTCTGCTTACTAGTGTGCATACATACCCAGAGTAGTGGGCAGCCCAGGGAGTTGTTGGATACCTTGCCCAAGGGCATTTCTGCCATGCCCTGCTGTTTCAGTCCCAAGCTCACTTCTCTATCCAGGCCATAGCTGCCCCACAACTCAAAATATCAGCATCTTCTACATATAAAACTAACTAATACCTGTCTCTTCATAACGTTTTTCCCACCCATGTTGTGTCCAGGTCCCCCACAGTGGGATACCATGAAATTGTCATTGATGATTGAGGAGGCCAACAAAATAAGTGTGAAATTCCAGAAACACACAGTCTTCAGCAGGTATTCTTAATTTACTCATGTTTAGAATGCAGTTTTAGGACTTCTAGACAAACTATGTTTGTATTTGCAGACATGAAGCCTATGATTCTGATAATGGAAGAGCTAATGCTGAAATTCAGATCCAAGTACAGAACACTAAGCTGGGTATCTCCACCATCTGGAACCTGGAGAAGTTCCAGAGCAACCTGGCTGCAATGAGGGAGTTTGAGCAGGTAGTTCATATTTGCTTTTTTTTCTGTATTGGCAGTTTGCTGAAATCAAATGTGTGTAGTCTAAGAAGAATGTGTAAGTATTGTATTTTATTTTTAATAAAGCCCCTTTTCTCAGGATATAATGTACAGAAAGTCTACTATAAAGTTTGAAGTTTAGTTTTATGTCTTTGAGTCATTTTGTTGATATCAAAGTTAAAACAGTGCTTATTTCAGTAGATAGACATGCAAACTAATCTCATTGATCCTTCTGCAAACATTTACTTCTTTGCTAGTGCATCTCCAAAAATAAGATTACGAAGTGTATAATTTAATTTGAATGGACTCGTTAGCAGCTATCAGACTGAAGAACTGTACTGTGACCCCAGATTGATACCATTATTATTATTATTTCTTGGGTCCTCCCAAGATTTCTTTCTCCAGTGTCTAGGGAGTTTTCCCTTACCACTGTCACCTTCAGCTTGCTCGCATTGGGTCATTTTATAAATTTTTTTCTTTATTCTAGTATTGTTTCCGATACTGACTGTGCAATCTGTTTTGTGACATCACTTATAAAAGGCGATATATAAATACATTTTGAGTGATGAATTAAAAAAATTTATCACTGTCCAAAAAAAATACTATTGTCTCCAAAATGGTAAATTCAATTAAACAGGAGACAGAAAAAAAGCCTTACATTTTAATGGTAGTCAGAGCAAAAATAACTCGTTTTAAGTCTTTTTGAGCATTTCTGCCCAATGATAACTACATTTTCACACCATGTGAAGTCTGGCATTTTTAAAGCTTTTAAAATAGTAGTGTCAAATGGAGATGCAAGGTTATGTTCCAACAGTATACATTGAGGAAAATAAGATTTTGAAATAAAATTTGATTTGCTGCCGATTGTGCAAATAATTTTTAAATAATTAATTTGCATTTTATTGCATGAAATAAGTATTAGTTCACCTACCAACCAGCAAGAATTCTGACTCTTACAGACCTATTAGTTTTTCTTTAAGTTGAACTCATGTTCTGCACTCATTACCTGTTGTAATTGCAATAATATATATTGGATCAGAGGAATAGTCTGATGTTAATAAGATTATATTAACTATATATTTTATATTATGAGTTTATGTGTGTGTATGTGTGTATATATATATATATATATATATATATATATATATATATATATATATATATATATATATATATAAAATACACCTATAGAAGAAGTCAAAAGATGATTGGTTTCTAATTAATGCAGAGTTATATATGTTGTAAAGATTAAAATAATGAAAGGAAAACCCTAAAACATTGCATTCTAATTTTTTTTTTTTTTTACATATTTCAAGTCTTTTTTGTTTTAGTGATACTGTTGGAATATAAATGTACTCAAACCTGAAATAGTAACTTACTACGACTTGGATAGGAACATGTCAGCTGATGAAAGTATGCAGCATCTTAATTTTGCAGTTCATGTGTGTTTGTCACTAAATCAGGTTTGATTTTCTCTGTCGTAGGGAAGCTGTGCCTTTAAAGATGAGGATGTGTTTTATGACCCCAATGACCAGTGGGAGCCAGATATCTCTACAGCATCCTCAGCCTCTTCTTTTTCTCGCAGAAGGTAGTCGCCGTGCCTCGACACTGCCCATGTTTTGCAGTTTTTGTGTCTGATTTTCACTTTCTCTGCATATAAATGAACAGGAGTGATTTTCATCCATCTCTGTAATCATATTAGACTTTATAAACTAAATGGAAACATTCCTCCTCAGTTTTTTCCCCTCCTGTGCTTTTCAGTGTCTACGTTGGCATGTTTATTGCTTTAGTGTGAGTTTGTTCATAGACATTTGGCCAAATACAACATGGCAGACTGTCAGACCTCACTCCACCAGTCTGTCAAGCCCTTTTCTTTGGAGCGCTGCCCACACTCTCAGCTACTTTGTGTTCACACTACATCCCTCCTTCCCCTCCTGTGAGCTGTTCCTTTATGAGCACATTCATTCCTTGCTCTTCTTGCTGTGTAATTTGCACAGTTGACATTGGCTTTGTATAGACACAGTGGTATGTGGTTATACTGAGCTTGCTCTGTGCACTAGGAAAATCTTACATTCATTTTCTTATTTAAAATGCACATCTGGCAGCATGAGTCCTCATTTGAAGTTGTTTCATATGTAAAGTGCTCTCACCCCACAGTACTGTTTATTTGCAGTAATTAGAATGAATAAATTTTTTTTTTATCCCAAAGCAATGCAAAGGTGCAGTATGATTGATAAATGCAGTATGATTTTAGGGTATATTTGCCAATATATGGAAAAGATAAATAATTTATCTAAGCAATATTTAAATTATGACTGAATTCTAACCAAGAATCCTGTTTTTAACTTTTACAATAGAAATATTCCTTACTGACTAAAAATAATTTAAGTTGATTTTTCACACAACGGAATTTGACCTCCGCATTTAACCTATTCGTGCAGTGAAACACACACACACACACACTAGTGAACACACTAGGCTGTGAGAATTTGATCCCGAAGCAGTGGGCAACCCTTATCCACCGGCACCCGGGGAGCAGTTAGGGGGTTAGGTGCCTTCTTGCTCAAGGGCACTTCAGTCATGTCCTGTATGGGGATCGAACCAGCGACCTTCTGGTCACAAGACCAGATCCTTACCACTAGGCCATGGCTGCCCCCAAATGTGTATTTGATCGAACAGACACATGTCTACATTTTCACAGCTTAACAAGCCTGACTTTTCTTTTATAAATGTGATCTAATCTATACAGCAAAAACGGTGCCAAAATAGTGCAGCTAATTAAAAATATACTGTATATTGTATTAAGACGTGAGAATTCATTACCAATGTGGTTTTTTGTATTGGCTGCCTGTAGCTGTAATGTGGTGATCACATTAGCTTACATTAAATTAAAAATAATTTGGTATAATTAGTAATATTTGTTCATTATCAGCTATCATATGGGTTCTGAAAAATACTACTAGATGTTATACGTACTACATATATATTATTAGATATACATACCATTATATGTATACATTATGCACTTTTATGCACTCTCCATACCACCACCATAGTATTTCTGTTATATATTTCATATTCTATTGATGGAGTCTATATTGTCAAAGTGAACTTTGTTATTCAGACTCTACAACAGGGATTGAACGAAATTTCTCCAGAATCCGTGTGAAGTATATCGGACAGCACAATAGAATCTACATATCAGACACAAAATATACATATATAAATGTCACAATTTCACCTCATGTAGTCTTGTCTAGTCCCTGTCCTTGTCCTGCCCTGTTACGCTCTGCTCCTGTCATCTATGTCTCGTATTTAAACCCTCCTGTGTCGTGTCTTGTTGAGATTCATTCTGTTAGTTTCTTTCTTCATGTCTGTTTATCAGCTGTCTATTGTTCCTGTTCTCAGTGCTTGTGTTCACTTTATTAAACACGTTTAAACTGCTCTGCGAGCGCGTCTGTCTGTATTCCAGCCTGACAATAAATGAGATTTGGAATATAGTATAAAAAATGATATCCTGTGTGTTGGATATAATAATGAATATTTAAATCCTGTGCTGAGCCAGTTGTAACAATTTTGTTCTCTGTACACTTGCTGTACGATTGTCTGTCAAACCAATTTCAGTGCATCTGTAAATGTGACACATGGCCATGTTGACTGTGTAATTCTGTTTGCTGCATTGCACAAATCTAAAAGTAAAAAAATCATGTGCATGTCTGACTTTAGATGAAGAAAAGTGATCCGATATTAAGGATGAAGTCCCCTGATTGTCCCTTTCACTGAATTATTTTCAGAAGCAGGAGTCTGTTAAAGAGCAGGCGCATCTCTGGGCGACTATATGAGATACGTGTGCACCCCATTCAGAGTTTACACAGCTCTTCCTCGCAGTCTGCTGGTAAAATAAACATTTGTATTTGTTTACTGATCTTGAATGTCCTCATTTTTAACTTGAGCTTTAGTTAGTTTTGTTTCTTCTCAACCTTGGACTTGATTCAATCCTCATTTAAACAAAGAAAATAGTTCCTATGCATACCTTCACTGTGGCTCAATCATAACCTTATGCCTTGTCTTTTACTCCTCCAGGCCTATTGGGTGTGAGTAAGCCCCCTTCTCAGCACAATAGCTGTTCAGACTCTGCCCTGCCTGGCATCTGTAAAGATCTTATAGCTGCCACAGTTTCCCGCTTACGTGCAAGTCCATCAGCAGAGGAGAGCGAGAGCCTGTTAGACAAACTAACCCTGGACCTTCTCTTCATTCATAATGCTGCAAACTCCATTGCGGTCTTGTATGAGCAGCTTGACGACAACAGCCAGGACAACGGTAAGCTTTTTCTTGTTTAAACAGCCATATATCACCAAAGTCATTCATCAGCGTCACTACACAGGAACTGAGTGAGGAACTTGGCCGTGTTGTATATTACACTGGCATTCCAACACTACGCTCAAGTTCTCATTATCTGTGTGTGAACAGTGTTTGCATGCAGCCCTGATGCGCAGACTCATCTTGTGAGAGCTACCTCTGCTATTGAGCGAGCGGTGTTCATTACCATGCACTGGACCTCCAACATCCAACCCGCTGCTCATTCAGTCTCTCGAACTGCTGAAGAGCTCAAGACAGAAGTCAAGAACATTGGAGGCTATTTTCAGTTGCTTATTCAGGTACATGTGAGAAAAATGGCACCAAGAGAGCTTTTTAACTTCATTTTCAAACATATAAATAAATACACCGTTATATACACAGACCAGCTCACTGTCAGCTCCACTGAGCACACAGGTGCACTTTTCCAGACTAGTTCAGCTGTTTTTTCACCCTATTCTTCAATAATCAGGACCCCACAGAGTTGGCATTATTTGGGTGGTGGACCATTCTTAGCTCTTCAGTGACACTGATGTGGTGGTGGTGTCTTAATATGTTTTGATGGTACAAATGGATCAGACAGCAGAGCTGCTGGAGATGTTACACTGTCTACTCTATTAGACACTCACCTTGTAGATGTAGTCTGAGACAGTAGCTCAGCAGTTTGTTGGTCCTCTAGTCCTTCATTGGAGCTCACAAGACGATTTTGGAGACATGGCTTTTCTGTCAACACGCTAACACACCACCATCACGTCACCACGCAAATAATTCTCAGCTCTGAAGGTCCTGCGCACTGAAGAACAGTCTGTACAAAGTCTGTGTGCTCAGTGGAGCCAAGTATACATACAAGGTATGTGTACCTAACAAAGTGGCCGGTGAGTTTAAATCTGGTGTGCATTTTGTTACCAACACAAATTTAAAGGAGGCACGAGATCATATATTACAAACTGCTGACCAGCATAGTTGTTACTTTTAAACTTGAGTTTTAACTGAAGTGCTTGAGGACTGAATGAAGTGCCCCTTAAACTCGAACAGCAGAAACTGGCATAATGTGTTGGGTACCGAATCAACACTATCAATGAAATTTAGAAAAATGATCGCACAGGTCTTAAACAGACACAAGTTGGTAGAAAACTCTTAAACTCTTAATCTACACTCCAGGGGTGTGATTCTGAAATCTCCTCTATGGTGACGGAAGCCCAGAGGAAGACTGGCAGGTGTGTGGATGCAGCCCTGAGTGCTATAGGTCTGCTGGCAGCAGTGACCGGGACCCCTCTTCATCTAAATGAGCTCGGATCTGACATCGTAGGCAAAGTGAGGCTTTATTTGTGGTCTTTACAGCTTTGTGTGTATAGGCACTTAATTAAAATGAATTTTCTGTTGTTCTTCCCAGAGGCCTCCTGTTGTGTCTGTGCGAGAAGGAATGTGCCGAGGTGTGAGAGCTCTTCTAGAGGAGGGTCTCTCTGTTAGCAAAGAGATGCACAGACATGCGCAGCTAGCTCAACCTAGAACTCAGGTAATGTTTACTGACGAAACAGCATCATCATCTATGATTTCATGTTCAGTAACTGTTCTGCCAGACCTGTGAAACTTATCATTACACCCTTTTTTCTAGATTTTGCAGAGACTTAAAGCCAATATGGTGGAAGTGGCAAATGCTTTGCAGACCTACCTTCAATGCAACATGTTGGTGCGTATGCTGAATACCTTTAGGTTGAAGGAAAATGTTCTGAATTGATGCTCACCACCACAATGTCTTTTAAAATGGCATTTTACACTAGTGAAGCAGCATCTCAGACAGGCTGTATTGTTTTAGGATAATGACTGTATTGAAAAAAGGTTCTTGTTCAAAACAAGTACACTGCACTAATGCCAGCTCAAAGCCAATGTGGAGAGTAAACAGTTGTACTAAATGTAACTCACTGTCGAACAAAGTGGTGCCACTGTCTTAGCTCATCCTTCTACAAAAGATGATTGAGGATCTGGAGCAACATTTGTGAATTAAGTTGTAAAAAAGACATAATTTTTTTCAGAAATAGAAATGTGTGTGTGTGTGTGTGTGTAAGCAAAACTAACATTTAATTCATGATCCCAAAATCTGAGCTGTAGTCTGTTTGTATTTGTCTGCATCATGTTTTGAGTAAATGTGTATTGTCACACAGGCTGCTTCTCAGAGAAATTAAACCACTCCCAGTTATGTATTTAGCTTAATATAGACTCAAATCTGATCTTTTGTCTTAATGTGGCTCAGGGCTGTGTGGACGTGTCGAATCCCATCTTTTCTAATCAGATTTTAGTGGCTTTCGTATGTGGTTCTAGATCAGATACGTGACTTGAATGTGACGGTCAGATCAGATTTCATGTCTTTTTGCTTGTACACGTGTGTAGTGGGTGAGGCAGCGTTGGCTTCTCTTGTTTACTCACGTCGCTGTAAAAACATCAAAAGCAGCCAGCTGGCATTTATTCACCTTCTTCACCTGATCATGTACAGTCCAGCACCTGTTTACTGTCCTCCTGAGCTAAACACCATCACACATCAGCTACTAACACGTCTGTTTTACTCAAATCAGTCAGCTCACAAATACAGGGTTGCCAGATCCCCCAAACCTTTCTCATTCAATTTTTTATTTAGTGCAAAAACCCTGCAAACCGCCAACTCTTGAAGTTTTACCACTGACTGTATTTTTGCAAACCTGGCAACCCTGCACAAATGTAGTTCTTTGTGGGTGACAAAGGCAATGCGTATCGGTGTGCGCATGTGAGCTGTTTCAGGGACAGATTGGTTCACATTAGACAGATACAGCTCACTTACATTTGTGAATGTGAACCATCAAGATCGTTAAATCTGATCTGAGCAAAACATCAGATTTGAGCAAAGTGGTTTTAATGTGAACTTAACCTATGTCTCCAGTCAAATTGCCTTTGTATTATATTAGGGTGTTTCTGTACATGCTTACACACTGCTAGCCTGAGCTCTGTGTCATTTTGTCCTCACCATTGGTGACTAAAATAATTTCCCCAGTGTCCTGTCCTCAAATGATGAAAAGGTAAAGGCCAGTAAAAGTGGAAACTGAGCTAAAATAGTTTATTACAGCGGACGTGTGTGTCATATTTTACAATAACTCTGAATGCAAGTGTCCAGAAGCTGTATAACAAGTACCAACTTTGTTTATTGCAAGTCTTATGGTCTCAAGCCTTGTGCGTTTGATTGCTGCAGGAGACGCTGGATGCTTTTGGTTCAGAAGATTCTGATGCCTCACAGCTGGACAGTGTAAGAAACACGGCGAGGAAGGTCTTTCAGCTGAACCAGGCTCTGCAGCAGCTTCATTCCACCTTGTCTTCCACGCTGAGAGGTATATTTAACACCATCCTAAACTTTTATTTTTTCTTTTTATAAGATTTATCATGGTTTTTATGATTCGCATCTGTTTGGATCGTTTCTGCAGGTAGAGGCAGTGATGCTCACCTCACTTCCTTCAAAGAAGCAGTCACATCTTTGGCCAAGACAATTGGAGATGTAGTACATGGTCTACCAACACAGACACATGTTGGACCTACAGATAGTCTTCAGCTTCCTTGCATAAAGAGTGTTCTGGGTGCTCGAGATGATGTGCACACAGCATTATGCTCTCTGGCAGCAATGTTTGATGACACCTGTGAAGAAAGCATGGATTTGTCCACCTCTAAGGGAGATGATCAGGAGTCGAGTCATGGCTGTAGAAATCGAACAGTGGCTAAAAAAGTGTACTCACTCTCCTCAGGTGTTGTTTCTTGCTCCAGGGATGTTCGCTGGGTTTGAGAAATGTCATGAATCAGATGTAGCATCTTTTTGCACTTGGTTATGCACTCGTGTGTCAAAGTAAATAAAAAAAATTATTTCTCAATGGTAAGTGAAGGTTAGGCTTATAAGGAACATTCACTGTCTACTCCAGCTTTGTGTATCTGTATGTAATCTATGTATAATCACACACTGCTTGTATATACTTTGATTCACTGCCCAATTTACTAGCTGTAGTTACTGTATATTGGATGCACACTGACTGTAGTTCATTTGTTCCACCTCATACTTTCACTGGACCACTTCAGACCATGTATTATTTGCATAGTGGATCATTCTCTGCACTGCAGTGACACTGACGTGGTTGTGGCGTGTTAGTGTGTGCAAGTAGTGCTGCTGGAGTTTAATGCTGTGCCCACTCAAGGTCCCCCATGTTAGATACATGTACCGCCCCTAGTAGCTCATCTGTTTAACTTGTGTTAGTCATCCTGTAGTCCGGGAGGCCGTGTTCCTGCACAGTTTAGTGATCTTCCTGATCCAACACACCTGATTTAACTTGGCAGGGTTAACTGTAGTCAGAGCAGAGAAATCACCAAACTGTGCTGGTCACTAACCCTCCATTACTGGAGTTTGACACTCCTGGGCTAGTCCTTCATCGGGGTCTCAGGATGCTCTCTGTAACCCTGTGGACTGGATAGCAGCTCTGCTTCTCTTGCCAGTAGAGAACACACACCACCACCACCGTGACTGCAGTGATAATGATCCAACACAGATACACTGCAGCAAAAGGAAGTTAATGTATGCAAAGAGAAGTACAAAGTGCACCTATAGGGTAAATGTAGATGTAGGTGGCTGACTGGGGTGTGTGTGTGTGTGTGTGTGTGTGTGTGTGTGTGTGTGTGTGTGTGTGTGTGTGTGTGTGTGTGTATATATATACACACATATATATATATACACACACAGGTATAAGAGTACAGCTGATGAAAATGTAGTGATTTTTGTATATGGAGTATTTTCATACATTTCTAACCTTCACATCTTTACGGCACATTTTTGCACAAAGCTCTCATTTTTACCAAAATGCACCAGAACGTTATTTTGTATTGTGAGCATTTAATGAGTTTCTACACAATCATGTAATAATTCAGTAAATTATACAGACTTGCTATAAAATAAACACTGATAGACTGGCTGGTACTGTAGTTTTCCCTTTACTGAGATCATCTCCCCCACATGAGTCTTCAACATAAAAAAAGTCTTCAACATTTTGAAAGGGAGGAAGAAACGACCTCCTTGGACTTGCCTTCATGAAACGCAGAAACTTTGAATATGCTACTTAAAATACAGTCCTTGTGTCATGGGATCACACCCGGGGTTACAAGTGAAACCAAGCGATGGCTCGGAGCACCATCACCTGAAAAACATGAAAAGAACGGATGAAAAACAGACTGCGGGCTTTACCACACCAGTATGCTCTAAAACAGAGCGTACATCCAAATAAGTGCAAAAAATTTAAATGATATTGCAGGGAAAAGCCTTTTAAAAAGTAAATCCTACTTAATCCTAATAGAGGAAGGAAAGAGTGACGTCTAACAGAAGTATTTTAGCTGGACTTCCAGCAGAGAGGACTGAACAATCAAACGCTTATAGAGAAGACAGTGTGCTATATGACTGTATTAGAAAAGAATGGAAATCCTAAAAGATATTTTAACCAGGTGTGAAGTCCATATCCATAAATAAACATCTTTTAAATGTGTGAACGTTATAAAGCCTGTATGTCAATAAAGAACATGCACATCTTCAGTGTAGCTGCATGTGTCTCCTCTCTCCCTCTCAACACTCACACTATATCACTCACTCTTTCTCTCTCCCTTACATGCTCTCACTCTCTCTCAGATTCACTTTCTCTCTCATTCTCACACACTTTCACATTCTCTCTCTCACATTCACGCTCTCACTCTTTCTCCCTTACACACACTCACTTTCACACTCTGACATTCTCTCACATTCACTCTCACACTCACTTTTTCCCCCTTACACACTCACTTGCTCACACTCTCACTCACACTTTCTCTCACATTCTCACACACACTCATTCTCTCTCACATTCACGCTCTCACTCTTTCTCCCTTACACACACTCACTTTCACACTCTGACATTCTCTCACACACACTCACTCTCATTCTCTCTCACACATTCTCTCATTCTCATCTCATTCTCTTACACACGCTCTCACTTTTTCTCTCTTCCTTGCACACTCTCATGCTCTCTCACTCACACTCACTTTCACTCTCACACACACATTTTCACATTCTCTCTCTCTCTCTCTCTCTCTCTCTCTCTCTCTCTCTCTCTCTCTCTCTGCGCTGATATCATTCAGAGGTTGGTCCCATGTGCACAGAGTTGAGGGCGTTTTCTCAGACCAGCAACTTCACAGTTCAGCTCTCAGTAACGAGGAGAAAAGTCCAGCGAGGAGCCAGAACTTACACTCTTACCTGGAGGACTCAGGAAGGTTCTACACAGGTATCAGTAACGTTATCAACATTTTCACATTTTTAAATTAATATTCATTTATCTTCTAGTTATGTCACTGTTTATATTGGTTTCTATAGCAGCTAACTGGTTCTAGTGTGTTGGAGTGAGCTCACTTTAATGTCTCTGCTCCACCTTAAATGCTGCGTTCAGTCGCCTACCCGCCTAAAAGTAACCAGCCATCGTCCTGAATGTAACGCTCTCAATATTTAAGGTGGAAATTCGAATTAGAAGCTGACACCTTCAAAAGCAGTCAAGTCGTTATTAGTGTCTCTCAGGGAGAAAATTAGAGTTATATAATAATACATTAACTTTTATTACATTCACAAACAGCAATAAAACAACGCAACAATGCCAACAGTGGAAAACAAAAAGTCAAAAATAACTCAAATGGACTTAACTTACATATATTTTGAAGAAAAATGACATGTTGTGTAGTTTGTTTTTTGAGTTTTATGACTTTTTATACCTTATTAAAGGGAAAAAAAGGTCAAAATTACACATTTTTGTTATACTTAACAATGAATGCAAACATAAATAATGAGATTTGGTATTCTCCTCTTTTATAACATTTTCTACATTTTTACTGTATTTGTGTATTAAAATGTACAAAGTCCATTCAGAACAAATGAGAGAATAGCAACTTTGTATCAAAGGATGTCAGAGTTAATGTATCTAGTGGTGCTTGGTGCCAGTTTAAGGGTTATTAAGCCTGTTGTTTACAAAACACAGACACTTTGTAGTAAATTGTACTCAAATAAATCACAGAGGATGACTATACAAGGCTGTTGTGTTGTATATGAGAATGTATGTCTGTACATCACTGATCATACTGTTAACTTTATTTTGAGGTGTAAACAGTCCTGATCTTGACTATCACCTGTTTGGTTTACATTTACAGCATTTGGCAGACACTCTTATCCAGAGTGATGTACAGCAGTGCTTTGTTTACATTAAGAGAATTATCTCAGCTAGTACAGACAGGTTAGAGTCTAGACTACTCTTCAGTTCAGACACTGTTAGAACTAAACCATCACTAATACCTAAAATGATTATACACAATTATACACAATATAAGAGCTTTACAATGCATTACAATAATTGGTTTAAACTAGCGCTCGCTTAAGTTTTCCACAAAGAGATGCTCTTCAGTCTGTGCTGTTAGAACAGTCAGTGGGAGTTTGTTCCACCACCTGGGTGCTAGGTAGGGTTGCCACCCGTCCTGTAAAATACGGAATTGTTCTGTATTTGTAAATTAAAAGTTGCGTTCCGTATCGAACCGATACGAGACGCGCTTTGTTCCGTATTTTTATCAAAGGGGGTGAAATAAGGTTGAACTGAGACAGAACGATATGTGTGAATCTGCTGCTCTCTCTCTCTCAGCCTCTCTGTCGTGTTTCAGCAGAGTGTGTGTGAGTGATGTGTGAGTGATGGGTCGTTGGCAGGGTTGCCAGGTCCAACAAAAATATCTAGCCCAAAGTCAGTCTAAACCCGCCCTTCAGAAGCTTAAACTAGTTAATACAATGATAATTTACAAGAACTGACCCTATATTTTGACAATATTTTCTTAATTATTTGTGATTACAATGGTATAATAATTACTGAGTATTATTTAGGGAATATTTGTTTTATGATTCAGCATGTGAGAATCAACAAAACGGTAAACGAAACTTGCACACTGTCTGTATAAAACCCGATCAAATTCGAAGACTTCCCGCCCAAATCTGACTGAAA
>BRDA01006537.1:26554-39371 GCA_036984385.1 Crenuchus spilurus
TACCACAGTGGACTCGGACAAACTTCCGTCTGCCCTTAAGTGCCGACCTTTCACTTAACAAATAGTGTACACACTACCGACCTTATTATCATCCACGTTATCAATCATCATCCAGACAACCATAGCCTAGTTCGCCCGTACATCATCCCGCCGATGTACAATCCTCCCGATCACGGAGAAGAAGTCTCTCTCCTTGTGATAAACAATTCACTTTCCAGCCGTGAATTCCCGTCTGCCTTCAAACAGGCTCAGGTGACACCATTACTTAAAAAGCCCTCACTCAACCCTGCCCAGGTTGGCAACTATTGGCCGGTTTCGCTTCTGCCTTTCCTCTCTAAGGTCATAGAAAGGGAAGTGCACAATCAGGTCTCTGACTTCCTCACCCAGAACGACCATCTCGATCGCAACCAATCTGGGTATTAAAAAGGACACTCTACTGAAATGGCTCTGTTGTCCGTCACAGAAGCCTTAAAAACTGCCAGAGCCACCGGACAGTCCTCAGTGCTCATACTGCTGGACCTGTCAGCAGCCTTTGACATGGTCAATCACGACCTCCTATTATCTATGCTGTCAAACATGGGTATCTCGGATACACCACTATCATGGTTCAGATCCTACCTCGCTGAGCGTTCATTTAAAGTATCATGGCTAGGACAGCTGTCCTCTTCACACTCATTGTCCACCGGAGTGCCCCAAGGCTCAGTACTGGGACCCCTTCTTTTTTCCATTTACACCACCTCACTAGGACCAGTTATCCGCTCACATGGCTTTTCCTACCATTGCTTTGCTGATGATGCTCAGCTCTATCTGTCATTCCCGCCTGATGATGACTCTTCCATCATGGTGCGGATATCTCACTGCCTCTCAGATATATCCTCATGGATGAAGGATCACCACCTACAACTTAACCTCTCTAAGACTGAACTATTGGTCTTCCCCGCAAAACAGTTGGTTCAACACAACCTCACCTTGACGATCGACTCTCTCTCACTCTCTCCATTAAAGGTTGTTAGGAACCTCGGGGTTATGTTTGATGACCAGCTTTCATTCACACATCATGTGGCCTCTGTTGCACGGTCCTGCCGCTTTGCGCTCTATAATATCAGACAAATCAGACCGTTCCTAACGCAACATGCCACTCAACTCTTGGTACAAGCTGTGGTTATCTCACGCCTCGATTACTGCAACTCTGTGCTAACAGGCCTCCCAGCCTGCACTATTAAACCACTACAGATGGTCCAGAATGCAGCAGCACATCTGGTTTTTAACCATCCAAAAAAGGGGCACATGTCACCCCACTGCTCATTGAGCTACACTGGCTTCCGATTGCTGCCCGGATCAAACACAAAGCCTGCACGATCGCCTATAAGGTGATGACAGAGCAGGCTCCCTCTTATATGCACTCGCTCCTAAAAGCTTATGTCCCTGCCCGGTCGCTGCGCTCCTCCACTGAACGTCGCCTTGCTTTGCCTAACATTCACACAAAGCAATCCAGACTGTTCTCCTCAGTAGTTCCCAGATTGTGGAACAAGCTGCCTACCACAACAAGAGTAGAGGTGTCCCTCACTGGGTTCAAGAAACTCCTAAAATCTGAGCTCTTCAAAGAGCACCTGCTCTAGTGATCCCAAATACTCCCCATGAGTACTGATATGCACTCAGCATTCAATGTCCAAATGTTAATTCTAGTATACTAGTACTAGTAAATACTAGTACAACTCTATTACATCTGTACTTTCCCACTATTGTAAGTCGCTTTGGATAAAAGCATCCGCTAAATGCAATGTAATGTAATGTAATGAATCAGAGTCGTTTTTAGTGAAGGATGAAAACTTTTGCACTTTATCGATTTATTAAATGTATGTTTAATTGCTTGTTAAAAAGAAGTCATTTACGTTTTCCACACTTTGCAGGATTACTTAATAAGTCATAGGACAGAGAAGAGTCTTGATGTCAGTCTTCCATGTTTCTTGAAGTATGGCGGATCAAAAAGCTCAAAGGGCTCGAGGTGCAGCTCGAGACTTGACCATTACCATTAGGTAGGGAGGTGCTGGTTCATTTCTTGCTTTGTAGGCGAGCATCAGGGTTTTGAATCTGATGTGAGCAGCTACAGAAAGCCAGTGAAGTGAACACAGCAGTGGAGTGACGTGAGAACTTGGGCTGACTGAAAACCAGCCGAGCAGCTGCATTCTGGATCAGCTGCAGGGGTCTGATGGCTCTCATAGGAAGACCAGCCAGGAATGAGGTGCAGTAGTCAAGTCTTGAGATGAAAGGAAAGAGGCTGGAAAAGCATCTGGGCAACATCCTGTCTTAGGATCTGTCGAATGTTGAAGAGGAAGAACCTGCACAACTGAATCAAGTTTGAGATGCAAATAGAAAACGATAACTGTCATCAAGGATCACACCAACGCTTCTTACTTCTTGAGATGGAGCGATGATGGAGTTCTCAAACAGGATAGGATGTTCAAGATGCAAACTAGTGGTTCCAGGAATGAAGAGAAGCTCAGTCTTGCTAGGGTTGAGCTTCAGGTGGTGGGTTGTCCATGTAGAGATGTCAGCTAAACATAATGAGATGTTACTGGATATGTGTGTCAGAAGCTGGAGATTATGTTCAAAAATAATGTTTTTGTCTTTTCAATTTCGATCATTTTTTATTCACTCTTTAATATTACCAGCATAATAATAACAGTATAATAAGCATCTTCATAGTCTTTATTTTTATCAGTGTTAAGCTTTAAAAGTGAATCTTTACTGCACTACACTTACATCACTGCTAGTCCTCATGTGGTCTCTCTCTCTCTCTCTCTCTCTCTGTGTGTGTCTCTCTCTCTGGGTCTCTCTCTTTGTCTCTCTCTCTCGGTGTCTCTGTCTCTCTCTCTCTGTTTTTCTCTCTCTCTGTTTTTCTCTCTGTGTCTCTGTCTCTTTTTCTCTCTTTGTCTCTCTCTCTCTCTCTCCTTCTCTCTCTTTGTCTCTCTCTCTCTTTGTCTCTCTCTCTCTCTCTCTCTCTCTCTGTCTCTCTATTCCTCTCTCTGTCTCTCTCTCTCTGTCTCTATTTCTCACTCTCTCTCTCTGTCTCTTTCTGTCTCTCTCTTTCTGTCTCTGTGTCTCCCTCTGTCTCTCTCTGTCTCTCTCTCTGTCTCTCTCTGTCTCTATTTCTCTCTCTGTGTCTCTCTCTGTGTCTCTCTCTTTCTCTCTCTCTCTCTCTGTGTCTCTCTTTGTTTCTCTCTCTCTCTCTCTCTCTCTCTCTCTCTCTCTCTCTCTCTCTCTCTCTCTCTCTCTCTCTCTCCCTCTCTCCTCTCTGTCTGTCTCTGTCTCTGCAGGATGCAGCTGTTGAAAATTATTTGCACAAATGTTTTTGTAAGTAATCCTATTTGTTCTTAATCAAACTGAACATTTGCATTTAGATTTTTATGTGAGTAAAGGGCTTTTTGTACTTTCCAGGTTTTGCTTCACCACTGCGTTGTAAAAGGTAAGAAACATCATGTGTCTCTTAACCTGGGACGGGCAGATCAATACTGTGATATTGATACTTCTGATACTGATATCACTCTGTGCAAATCAAGGTTTTTTTTTGTTTCTTTAATGTACAGTATTACAGCCTTCATTGTTATAATTTTTCACATATTTTATTTATTTATTTATTTATTTTATATTATGTTCTGTTTTTTTTGTGTTTTTGTTTTTTAAATGTTGTATGTGTTTTACTGCCATATGACATAATGAGTCTGAGAGGATTTTCCTGCTTGAAAACATTACAAACCATTAGATCTTTAATGGGAATTGGCTTAACGGTTATCATTAGAAAATCATTACTTTTAGAATCAGTTTGAAGTAATTCATTAAACCATTAGGATCCCCATTAGAAATTTGGTGGCAATAAAAACACTAAATATCATCACTAACTTTGGGACATCAGAGTGACGTGTGAGCTTCTGTTCATTGAACCCCTGGATCTACAACCTTTCACTAATAAAAAGTACTAATTACCAAAAGCTAAACTAAAATAAGTATTCACTCTAGACTTAAAAGTTGAGACTGTGGTCCTGAACATTGTCTGGGAGGTTAACTGCCACCTCCCATCCTCACCACTTTCTACAGAGGAACTATAGAGAGCATCCTGAGCAGCTGCATCACTGTCTGGTGTCGGAATTGCACTGCAAGAATTTCCAGCGTATAGTGAGGATGGCTGAATAGATAATTGGGGTCAATATGTACTGTACTATATATTGCTGAAATGACAATAACAACCACTTGAACTTGAACTTGACATTGTTTGGATATTACTAGTATTACTTTCACAATTTATGTTAATTAAGAAACATTGGATATTGGCTTGACTGATACTCAATATTAACCAATATTCCTTTAATGCTAAAGATTATTTATAACCATGTCTGTTTTATGTACCATACTTTCCACTGGTATGGATGGATAAGAACCTTTCTGGACTGTCTGAAGAGAACTGATAATATGTCTGTGATGGAACATGTTGGCAGGTTATTGAGGTTAATAAACTGTTGATGTAACTTCGTCATCTCTGTTTACCTCCTGACAGCTCCTGCCTTTACTCTGGAAAGCAGAATCCTCTTGCCAAATGAAGACATTTATTATGAATATGTGGCCGACAGTCTGCAGTGGGATGAGTTCAGTAGGCTGTGTGAACAGCGGATAGGGTTCTTGGCTGTGGTGCCCGCTGCTGTGGAAAACCCTAGCCTGACCAGTTTCCTGCAGTCCTTCAACATCTCCCAGCCTGTATGGATTGTAAACAGAGTCACACCTGCAATACCTGGTGAGCTCTAATTATTTTAATCACTACTCCTACTATTGTGTTTAGTTACTATACAGGATGTTTGTCCATAGTCATAAATCAGAGATTTTTAACCAGTGAGCCAAGGTTGAAATTCAAGTTCATTTAGCTCATTGTTCTGGTCTGGTATAGTACAATAACCAGTGGATTAGTAAGCTAACTAATCAGAACAGGACCTCCAGCTCTCACTGGACCAGTTTGCAGCTGAGTGTGAAGCAGCCGGGATGAGAATCAGACCATGGTACTCAGCTGGAAAAAGGTGAATTGCTCTCTCCAGGTTGGGAGGGTGTCCTTGCCTCAAGTGGAGGAGTTTCAAGTATCTCGGGGTCTTGTTCACGAGTGAGGGTAAGAGGGAGCGGGAGATCGACAGGCAGATTGGTTCAGCAGCCACAGTGATGCAGGTTCTGTGCTGGTCTGTCTTGGTGAAGAGAGAGTTGAGTCAGAAGGCAAAGCTCTCTGTTTACCGGTCAGTTTACGCTCCAACCCTCACCTGGTCATGAGCTTTGAGTAGTGACCGAAAGAATGAGATCGCGAATACAAGCGATTGAAATGAGCTTTCTTCATAAGGTGTCTGGGCTCTCCCTTAGAGATTGAGTGAAGAGTTCAGACATCCGGGAAGGGTTCGGAGTAGAGTCGCTGCTCCTCCACGTCGAGAGGAGCCAGTTGGGGTGGTTTGGGCACCAGGTACGGATGCCTCTTGGACGACTATCGGGCGAGGTGTTTCGGGCATGTCCATGGGAGGAGACCCCGTGAAAGACCTAGGACTCGCTGGAGAGACTATATCTCTCAGCTGGCCTGGGAACGCCTTGGAATCCTCCCATATGACTTGGAAGAGGTGCCTGGGGAGAGGGATGTCTGGTCTTCTTTGCTTGGGTTGTTACCCACGTGACCCGGACACGGATAAGCGGAAGATGATGGATGGATGGATGGATAGATGGATGAATGAATCAAAATATATTTTAGATATTTGTGAGAGGAGCTAAAATAAGCATTTGTGAGAGATAGTCAGACAGCTGCATTGTTTCCTGCCAAATGACGCAATCTGTCATTCAAATGATAATGACATGGTAATTCTGAACATTCTATTGGTGGATTACTAGCCGTGGAATGTGAACAGTAACAAAAGACCTCTTACTTCACATGTATCTCATAAATATTAAATCTCTGAGTCACTGTATAAGTGAAACAGAGTGTCAACTCACATTAGTTAAGCTTTAGAAATAAAACCACATACAATTTCTAAACATTGTAATGAGCAATGTGTAGCCAACACCTCTGTTTATTCAGTTCTGAGCTCAAAAGTCTTGGCTAGAAATGTTTAGAGTGTTTTTTCACAATATATCAGCACATCTGAAAACAGGTTTTTTGAAGTCTAAGTTTAGAGCAGATTTAATCAAAATATAGATTTATGACACTCTTACTGTTGACACTGTTGTTGCTGAGTTTGTGCTGAACAAAAGCCTGTGTAACACTTTGGGGAAAATAATTTTAGATGTGTGTAATTTGTAAAAATGTCAAGGCATGTCAGACTACATCAGAGTGTCTGAAATACCCTCAGACTCCAGAGGGTTAAGCTCTTGGGCTCTAGAATTAAAATGTTATGCTAAATTTTAGAATGAACCTGTAAGTACATTATTACAGTTGTATTCTTTAATAAGCCACTAACAAATAGTCATTATTCTATTCATTGCTTAAGGTACTTTCAACTCCTTAATCTTGGAATTTCTGCGTGAAAGTCACAACCAGTCTGCTCGTCTTCGGCACAGCTTCTCTGACCTGGCTGCTGTGACTGTTTGCGCTCGCCTTCGCTTTCCTCCCAATTGGCAAGGAAATTCCTCTGTTTTCTCTTATTCCATTGGCTCGTTCACTGAGTTACAGCTCCAAGCTATGGTTACACCACATGAAACTATACAGATTTTTCTGCTGGTGCGTGGTGAACAAAGCCCCAAACAACCAGCATTTGCCAATGATGCTTCCTGGCATTCTGTATGTGTGACCTGGGCTGGTGGCGAGTGGGCTTTCTTTGCGGATGGCGTGAAGGTTGGGAGTGGGAGTCTCCACTACTTATCTGAACACATCAGAGGTGGTGGCCACTTCATCATTGGCCAAGAACCAGAAACATTTGGAGGATCCTTTAAAAGTAAGAAGTCTTTCTGTGGAAGCATTACCCAGCTCTACATATGGAATCGGGCGTTGGAGACCAGTGAAATCCAAACCATGGAAAAAGAGTGTCTGCCCGTTACTTCTGGCCTGCTTTTCCGATGGCGCACCTCTGGGCTGGAAATGGATCCCTCGCTGGAGACACACTTGGGTTACTTCCAGTGTCAAGGTAAAGTGTTGCTGGTACTGGTTTTTGTGGTATTTGTCGTCCATTTGTATTTGATTAAACTCTGGTCTTCTTTATGCCAGTACATAGTGTGTAATGATTTTCAGCTCTCCCAGCTGACGCGAGTGCTGGGACTCTCAGCCAAGTTGTAATTGGCAAACTCGGCCTTAAACGGTTGTAAATATTTCATCTGTGCTGTAATTCAGAAACCCACCCATCAAAACAAACGCTTCGCCTCTGACACAGTTCTATGAGGAACAGACTGTAGACTCTTATTGCTCATTTGAACAGAGTACATATGAGCTGGACGAGTACCAGATTATTCTGCTGTCATGACTCATTGTGGCATCATTTTTACTTAACCAGAGTAATAAATGTTAACCAAAGAACATGGCAGTGGGATTGATTTTAGACAGTTAAATAGATAATCAAAGCTTTCTTTTTTATAATTTATTATAAGGTCCCTGCACCTGTGTGGCATTGCACAAGGGCTATAAATACCTGCAGGATGTGTGAGATGTAGAAGAGGTGGCACAGAGCAGTGAATGCAATCCAATACAGGAGAATGTCCTGTAGACTGGCATTGTTACCACTGCTGGTAGACCTGTATGACCGTACACTTCTACACCTGCACATTCAGCTACTTTCTTCACACTCTCACCTTTAACCCCCAAATACAATCACTCCTTTATCCTTAACATCTGAGACATTCACTATACTGTACCACCTCTTCTACGTCTCACACACCCTGCAGGTATTTATAGCCTGAGCATACTCATACAGCACCGCCTGCAAGGAGCCTGAAGTTACTACCACCTTAAACACACAAGCTGACAATTTTTTTTGTCTGGGGAGGTTATAATCAAATAGGTTATATAATGTGTTAAATATGTTCTGTACAGACAATTCTAATGATTTATCTTTACAATATCACATTTTGTTTAGTGGATACGCTGAAGCCAAATACTGATATCTGTGCAACGTTTGACCCTGCTAATGGAAAGGAGGGCTGGGACCAGTGTGATGCCCAAAGAGGAGGTGTCTGCCAATTTCAGAAAGGTAATAACTGTGTTGATGACAGTTTTACTCACTTATAGAAAGACTTTATTTACACAGGACAGTTCACACACAAAGGCATAAATAAGCCAATTTATCTGTCAATAAAGAAAAGCAATAAAATTAAACAAAGTTACTGGTGCTCAAGTCTTTTTTCCAGCAGCTAGAGTTCTGTGAGGTATTCCAAAGTCTGTCAGAGTTGATTGAACCCAAAACATCAGTCTTTTCCAGCCCTTTACTGTCTCTCACTTCAAAATATGAATTTTACAGGTTATAGTGCTAGCAGTGAACCTATCCCGAGGTGTTACAGTTGCCATCAATTTAGAAATGGCCCCAGACTAAGGCTCAGCAGACTAAGGCACCAACACTTTGATCAGAGGATCACGAGTTTTAATCCCATTAATGCTGCTTACCGTTGACAGCTGGGGCTCGAGAGAGCAAAATTGGCCGTTCTCTCTCTAGGTGGGTAGATGGCACTCTCTCCCAGTCACTACTGCCATGCAACATCTGCTGACTCAGGTATTTGTTAGCTGATGTATCAGAGCTGGGGATCCTGTGTTTTCCTCTGAGGGCATTTACTGCCAGTGTCGATGTATCAGCATCAGTTGGAAAAGAGGCAGAGCCTGACATCACATGCATCAGAGGATGCCTGTGCTAGTCTTCGCTCTCTTAGAGTCAGAGACATTACAGGTGATTGGAGAGTTCTAGCAGATGGGAGGGTTGATTGGCTACCAATACATTGGAGCAAAAATAGAAACTGCTACTGAATATTTTACCCGGTGACTTTAAACCCTTCTAGGGAAACAAAACTGAAATTCTGCAAAAACATTTATATAACTCAGTAAGATTTTATCCTAGAAACAAAACTAAACATACACCTGAACCTTTAAAGGGTCTACATTTCAAATATATATAGCTTGAATCTAAATATGTTTTCAGATATTTGTGAGAGGAGCTTAAATAAGCAGAAACATGTTTGGAAAAGAGTGAGTCAGGCAGTTGTACATTTTTCCCACCAAATGACATGATCTGTCATTCATATGATAATGACATGATAATTACAGACATACCATTAGTTGGATTACTGGCCTTGGAATTTGTAGAATGTGAACTGAACAAAGACCTCACCTGAGTGTTTCACACCTTGAAATAGACTAAACTAATAGAATACTGCTAATAGAATAGGACTAAACATGAACCTGCTGGCACCAGGTCTAATTCCAGGTGTGGCCTAGAGGTCACAGCATTGAGCTGTAGAGCAGAACTTTTGGAATGATTTGGGGATGAGGTGGTGGTGGTGATCATCCAGATAATTGTTCTATTTCTTCTGCCAGAGTCACTGGACCTTTTTCCCAAGACACCGTTTTTTACGCTGGTCCTAAAACTCAACCCTGTGAGTGGAACCTTTCTAAGCTCTCTCTGGATTTGTCAGCCCTATCAGAGTCTATCTGTTCTTCTTTATTTGAAAGATTGTGTGTTTTTCTCTCCATAGGATTTAGAAAAGTTTAATTCAACTTCACCCACAGAACAGCTGACGTGGCTGAGCTCAGTTGCTCAGTCTGCTGTGAATGTGATTGAGAGCAGTCCTGACATCATCACATCGTCTGATCTTCTTTACCTAATGCAAAGCATCGAGCAGGTTGTAAAAGTGAATAAAACCGTCTCTTCTGGAGTCATCACTGCTCTGGCTACCAACTACCTGAACTTGGCCAGTGGTCTCATTGATTCTGTCATGACCAGACAGTGGGTGGATTTGATACCACTAGGGGTATGTTTAACATAACACATATAACAGCCTGCAAAAAGTTAATACACTTTATTTTATTCTAATGCAGTTTTATGTGTTTCTACAGATTCAGCATGGACCATTCATGGTTGTAGAGAACATTGACAGACTGCTTTGGGCGCTGGCAGATACAATCTATACAGAGAGGAAAAGCTTCACCCTTTCTACTAAAAACATAGGTAAAATTCTCACTCATGTCTGTGGGCACAGCTATGTATAGGCCAGAGGTGCCCAGTCCTGGTCATTTATAAGAATTTTCTTAAATACAATTATTATGTATGTTACAGCTTATTAATGCCCTTTTTCATTTGAAATATCCTTTACATCATTTTTGTTTAATACGCTCAGAGGAGAAGCTTATGTACACAATCATATCAGAATATTCTGAAAATCCCTGGAACTCAGCCAGCAACGTCACAGATGCCACGTGACAGGATTTGCTGTATGTATAAATAAGTTGTAGCAGAGTCATTGTGGGTAAAGGATGCGACTCATGTCCATGATAATAGGGTATCTGTGAAGCATGGTGGAGGGAGCTTCTCAGAAACCACTAACTTTGTGGGATGTTCTAGAGCTGCGTAATGAAGGTGTACTGAGATTGGACTTCTTGTGCATTGACTGCCTCCCTGGCATAACAGTGGTGCCACACAGGCCACTGATACCAGAGGGATATGATGACTCTAGCAAGTGGTACAGAGAAATATGGAATGGATATCTTAATAGGTTCATTCGAGCCAAGGGTGGTTATTTCGACTATTAGATAAATCATAATATTCTGATATGACTGATATATATATATATATATATATATATATATATATATATATATATATATATACTCACTTAAGAAGATTTTCCCTGGTCCTGGAGATCTACTACTTTGCAGAGTAAGTTCCAAACACATCAGATCCAGGTAATTAAGTCTGTAAAAGTGATCAAAATAAAGTCCTGTAGATCTCCAGGACCAGGACTAGACAGCTCTAGTAAGCTATAATTAATGTTTTAGGTTTCATTTAAGTACATTACTTAAAGTTTTAAACTTTCACTTTTCACATTACGTTACATTTATTATTGAATTGCATGGGTGTGGTTGTTCTGTAGATGTTCATATAGAGCCAAGGAAGTTATCTCAGATGAGCTGCAGCTGTGTGTATAAACCTTCAGCACAGGCTGTGCAGTCCAGCAGCCAAGATGAAATCCTTATTCCAGAGACAGAAGTCCAGCGGATCTATTCCCTCGGTGAGAAGTTCTGTAAAGCTCTGAATGTTAGAGACTGTATGTTTCTCTACAAACTCTATGTTTCTGAGTCTTGTGCTGTAACATCAGATCAACTTAAGGCTGTTTGCTTGAGAGCAGCAAGAAGTCTTATAAATTTGGGTCAATGTAACTTATTATAGTGTCATCCTGGTTTATTACCTTCCCTTGTTTCCTCTGCTCTAACACACCAACATCAACTCCCGACAACATGCAGGACATAGTACAGGACCATGTGCTCCCGCTGGTGGGAGATTAAGGAAACTCCTCCAATACACTTTTTAACCACGAGATTTTATCCTAGAAACAAAATTAAACATACCCAGGAAAACTTAAAGGGTCTATTTTTCATACATATATAAATATGTATACTGAATTGAAATATATTTTTATATATTTGTGAGAGGAGCTTAAATAAACAGAGACATGTTTTTCAATGTGAGTCACAGCACTGTGCTTTATTTTCTACCCACTTGCGTGATCTGTCATTCATATGATATTGACATGGTAATTTCAGACATTTCATTGGTGGATTAGCAGCCGTGTAATGTGTGAAAACCCCCATCAAACAAAGACCTCTCACCTGAGTCATGAATATCCAATGTAGGGTTAGTGGCTGAGTGAAAACAGAGTGTCACCTCACATTAGTTAAGCTTTAGGAATAAAATCACTTACAATTTCTAAAAACTGTAATGACCAGTGTGTAACCAACACCCCTGTTTATTCAGTTCTGAGCTCAAAACGTTTTGAGTGTTTTTTCACAATATATCAGCACATCTGAAAATAGATTTTTGGAAAGTCTACGTTTAGAGCAGATTTAATCAAAATATAGATTTATGATAGTCTTACTGTTTTGACACTGTTGTTGCTGAGCAACTGTTTGACACTGCTGAACAAAAACACTTTGGGGATAAATAATTTTAGATGTGTGTAATTGTTAAAATGTCAGGGCATGTGAGACTACATCAGAGTGTCTGAAATACAGACACAGAGAGATTACTTCTGTGAATTGTGTAATATTGAATAGATCCAGGTGCTGAACTCTTTTCATTGGCAGGTCACAAGGACGTGATGTTTATCCATTCCTACTATAGCAATCTGCTGGAGATGCTTTCCAGAATTGATCCAGGATACCAACAGACAGAGATGACCCGGTATGAGCTTCACTTTATCAGCAATCACTGAACATTATGTTTAGTCTTTTTTAAATGCTGATAACTTTGTTCAGTTTACGTTTACTAACAAAAAACAAAAATGGCATGAAACAATATTTAACAGAAGATAATAATAGTGCATATATGGAAGAGAGTATGTGGAAGTGTGAAACTTCCCATCACCTCTGTCATGTCCACGTTTGTCTTTGTTTATGTTTATGTTGTCCATGTGCTACGGCATGTCTAGTCTTGCCCCCGTCATGTTCTGGGAATGTCTGCACCTGCCTCTTGATTACACAGCCCTGGTCCCCAATCTCGTCTAATTACGTTTGACTTAAAGTTCCCTTGTGTCCCACATTGTGCATCAGTCATCATCTTGTCGTCAAGTGGCCGCAGTTTTGTTTTGCATAGTAAACAGTTATGACCCACCCCTCCTC
>BRDA01006538.1:4856-22811 GCA_036984385.1 Crenuchus spilurus
TATATATAAATGAATGAATGAATGAATGAATGAATAAATAAATAAATAAATAGATAAATAAATAAACTATTTAAAGGATAAACAGTGAAAGCAATATTTTTTTGTGATGTTAGCTTTAATACATTTGTATTGTAAACGCTAAAAATACACGAAACACAAAAACATGAAACACTTTTTACTCATATTTTACAACATCAATAATAATAATAATAATAATAATAATAATAATAATAATAATAATAATAATAATAATAATACACGATTAGAATACTATTTAAAGAAGTCACATTGACAATTTTGGGGAAACGTGACAAATTATTTTAGAAACAGATGTTAATCTATATTTATATTTAAAGCCTGCAACATCTGTATCTTAAACGCAAAAGACTGAAAAAAAATCACAAAGCACAAAACATAATGCGTTTAGTGTTTCTCAATATTTATTTACTCCCATTGGAGGCTGAGGATCATTATAGTAAACGCTTATTGGCTAATGTAGATGTCACTCAACGACTGTTGTGTTTTTATCTCATCTGATTCGCCGACACACGCTTCAAACGGGATGACGTTACGCGTATTTGATTATTCCTTCAAGAGCGTAAGAAATCCGGAGAAGAAGTGTGTGCTGGCGGCTGTCTCTGCTCGGCTGTGCGGGAGAACGCTGACAGAGGACTTTTAATGGTTAGACTTTAAATATCAGAACGTTGGTAATTTGGACCACATGTTGACGAGATTTATCGAGCTGCAGTGGTCGGAGGCCGGTGCTGGAAGCGTGTCGAGGCGGCGTAACGTTACACGAAGAAGGCGGAGGAGGAGGGAGCAACCGGCGCTCTGCTGCTGCTGTGGGTCCGCATCGGCTGATCTCACCGACACCGGGCGATAAATCACTGAATAAAGAGCTCCGATCCTTAAACCACCTGATACATCCAGCAAACCGCCTTATCGACAGTCTGACTTAGAACAGGCCGACTACAAACCATCCAAACCGACTGACTGAGGGAGAATTCAGTACCGGACAATAACAGGACGGAGTCCGTCTACAGGTATCTGTTCATCCGGGTTAGTTAGTTGTCAGTCAGCTCAGTGACCACTTCATTAGTTAAACACACCTTATATCTACACTGACCATATCTTCAGACTGTAGTCCACCCTGTTCTGCTATGGTCGGTACCCCCACAGGGTATTCTCAATGACATTGATGTGGTGGTGGTGTGTTAGTGTGTGTTGAGCTGTTGGAGATGTGCCCACTCACTGTCCTACCTTGTAGATGTAAAGTCAGAGACAGGAGCTCAGCACTGCTTGTGTTGGTGCTGTAGTCATTCACTGGTGATCATATGATGCTGTTGACTGGATAGTTTTGGTTGCTACACTATTTACACTCCAGTAGTGACACTGAGGTCCTGATCAACATGGAGAAAGGAGGAGGATAAAGTATACAGAGAAACAGATGTACTCTACTCAGTGGAGCTAAAATGAGCAAAGAGTGTAGATACAAGGTCTGTGTACCTAATGAAGTGGCCAGTTTGTGTATGGTTTAGAAACCAAATAAATGGACATAACTTGTCTATAAACCTCTCAAAGCTTGATTATTTTATTTCATGTCGCCCATATTTACATATTGTAAAGCTAATATTGTGTTATTTATTATTAAGTGCGATCAAGACTCCTGGTGACCATATGGATGGTGTTTCTCCAGAACATCCTGCCTTCTGTTTGGGTCTTCAGGCTTCTTAATGGCTCGTTTACAATTCCTCTGATTGTATCCGTCCATCTACCTTCAACTGTTTACAACATTTGTCAGATGTTCTTATCCAGAGTGACGTACAACAGTGTTTTGTTTCCATTAAGAGAATTATTTCAGCTAGTACAGACAGATTAGAGTCCAAACTACTCTTCAGTTCAGACACTGTTAGAACTAAACCATCACTAATACCTAGAAAGAAGGAAAGATACACAATTATACACAATGTACATTAAGTGTTTAAACTAGTGCTGCTTAAGTGCTGCACAAAGAGATGCTCTTCAGTCTGTGTGTGAAGACTGTGAGCGACTCTGCTGTTAGAACAACTAGTGGGAGTTTGTTCCACCACCTGGGTGCCAGGACAGAGAAGAGTCTTCCTTGTATCGTGAAGGATGGTGGGTCAAGCTTAGCCGTACTGGAAGCTCAAAGGGTTCAAGGTACGACTTGAGACTTGACCATTGCCTTTAGGTAGAGAGGGGCTGGTCCATTTCTTGCTTTGTAGATGAGCATCAGGGTTTTGAATCAGATGTGAGCAGCTACAGGAAGCCAGTGAAGTGAACGCAGCAGAGGAGTGATGTAAGAGAACTTGAGCTGATTGACAACCAGCTGAGCAGCTGCGTTCTGGATTAGCTGCAGGGGCCTGATGGCTCACATAGGAAGACCAGCCAGGAGCGAGTTCTGTTATTGTTCATGACTGATCCATGTAGACAAAAGCTGATTCTACATTAAGAAGGCCTGTTTAGAGTTTTGCTTGTTTACTTTCAAACAGGCTAATGTTGCTGAACATTAAAACTCAATAGTCGCCAAACAGCACAGTGGGTTCTCTAAAAAATGCATCAGCAAAATGAGCCAGATCTTTATTGAGGTGACTCGTCATGACAGCCTGTAGCAGTGAGGTTTCATTAATCACACTGTATCCTAAACCGTATCAGGCTAAAAGCTGTTTTGTTGATGTATTTTTACAGTTTATGTGACTATTGACATTTTTCTTTTAGCACAATTAGCCTCGCAGCTCCTTTCTTTTAAGGACAAAGAAAGGAGACCGGCAAGTACATAATAAGCCAGTAACTCAATGCCAGCTCATTTTTTGCCTTGTTTGAAAGCGCCCGGGGAAAAGTCTGAGGTAAATTTAGCAGGGGGAGTAGTGGTTACTCATTTGCAGTCTTAACTGAGACCATTTCTGTCCCTGTGAACGAATGCCTGCTGTTAAAAGGTCAACCATGATGCCAAGAATTTCCTTATCTCGCTCTCCACAGTTTTCTCGTATGAATGAAGCTCAGTTGCCACTCTGAAACCTTATCTTAGTCACTCTAATGAGTGTATTAGTCAGCGGCTGTGACTCACACGAGCGATAAGCATGGAGAGAGTGTATTCTCGACCGATGGAGGTGTTTCACACCAGAGCGTCCCAATGAGCTGGATAATGTAAAGGAACAGTTCACTCAAAAATCATGTTCATGCGGTTTTGTGAGAGATTTCGGTGATGGAAACTTGGGCTAGGTGACTGCTGACTCTTGTTTATTAGCAATGTTGGCCTCATAACTCCAAAGATGTCAAATCTGGACAATCATGTCTTGGCTCAGCCGCATTTGGGGTCGGTGGAAAATGATGTAAATGCGATTTTTAAAAAAATTCGAATAAAGTAAAAAAATTGCAGACTTTCTTCGGCCTTTAGAACGTCCCATTATTTAGCTTGAGAAGACTGGTTTACATGATTCTGTCCATCAGGGATTCTCTTCTTTTGGAAGGTGTGAGTTATCCAGCTAATGTAGAAATCTTGGAGGGTATTTCGCCAAGCAGGGTTTAACTTGAGCCCAACATAGAACATATCTTACCTTGACTCCTACTGAACCGTCTTTGTTTTTGGGTGAAGTTGTATTGATAGTGTAGAAATCCGAGTGTTTCACAAATCAGGATAAGCTGGATAATGTATGACAATCAAGACTGTCAAAGCAATGTAACTTCCCACTTTTTCTATCAGTCGGTCCAGTAGGTATAGTCCAATAGCTGTTCTCCTGTCTCTGGTTTTGACCAGCCAGCCTAGCATCCTTGATGACATTTCACAAACACGCCATTAGGACAGGACATTTCTAATGGACAGTCCTCAATACTGGGCTTAAGCTGTCTTGCAGTGTTAATTTCGTTAACAATAATTATGACGAAAAATATTCGCTAACGAGCATTTTTTCACAACAAAAACAAGACGAGAACTAAATAAAAACTAATTTTAAAATGAAAACTATGACTAAAAGTATTAGACTTTTAGAATAAAAACAAAACAAAAAAGTCACAGAAGGACAAAAAGAATGTATTTGTCCAGTAATCCGCTTTTTTAATAGAAACCTGCCGCACCACGTCCTTACGATTGACTTCCTCGAAGCACGTTAACCTCCCCTGTCGCACTGGTGAAGCTTAACAACACAACATGCTGATGTCACTTCCGCAGCTTGGACGGGAAAAAAAGAAGCAATTTATGGAGTAATTTCACTTTTATTGCCACAGAAAACAAAACGGAGTGCAAAGTTTGTGGATTTAAAATAACTGGGAAAAACATGACGAACCTCAAGAGGCACTCTGTTCTCACCGTCACGAGCTTTACAAAAAGTAAGCTAATGTAGCTAGCTAGCTAGTTATTAGATGTTAACTAACTAGCTAACGGCGATGAATATGTATATCGTTTGATATTTTTCCGGTTTCATTTTTTAATTTTTCAATGTCTAAAGGGGAAATGTGCAATCTGTTATCATTATTTTAGGTGTTTAGGTTAAATAGATCACAAACACATCTAACTGAAGCCGTAAAACACACATACACCCTTCGTTGCATCTAAAAATATCTTAAAAAAAAAATACTAAAAATACAACTAACATTAGATTAAATATTTTAAACATTTTATTGACTAAAATTAGTCTAAATGTTTTCAGTTTTTGTCGACTAAAACTAACAATAAATGACTAATGTGACTAAAACTGATATACATTTTAGTCCGAAGACTAAAACTAAATTAACACTGCTGTCTTGGAAATCCTGCTTTATGGAATAACCTCTGATTTCTAATTTATCTGGATAACTTAAGCCTAATGTTTGCAGTTCAATAGGAATGTAGCTCTTCTATTGGAGAGGGTTGATTTTGGCTTTTAAGTTGTGAAATATCATCCTTGGCACCAACATTGTAATCAGGAGCTGATGACCTGTTCAATGTGGAGTGTCTGGGAATTCCCGAGCTCTGAATGAGAAATCTCTGATCTAGACACTTCAGGCCTGTCCTCGGGGCATGCTCTTAGCTTTCAGTTACTCTCGCGTTGCCCGGAATGCTCTCGCTCAGAGAAGGAAGCACTTGCGTTGTTGAGAGTGCCTCAGGGAAGGCAGCCTGCGAGTCTATTTCCAGTCTACCAGCCATTGAACTGGTCACGTATAACGATAAGCCATAAATTGTGGCTTGGAGAACTTGACCTCCGGTTCAGTGTTTTCTCATACTGGGCTTTGCAGTGTTGTGGGGACTTGAAGAGCGCGGAGCTTTCACAATATCATATGACTAACATAATACTAAGCCGGAGTCTGCTAAATGCTTTTTTGTGCTCAGCTAATGGATTCATTTGAATGAATGCAGGAAATGAGCTGATTCATAGATTTTCTGATTTTGCGTCGTGTAAAGCTAGACTAGAAAAGATTAACATTGAATCGTTGCTGATTTTCATTGGGTTGCTTTTTGGGCCCCTCCTCGGGAGTTCTGTTCAAGGCTTCCTACAGTCCATTCTTGGAGGCTCCCAGTGGTGCATTATCTTTGGATTTTCTCCAGCTCTACTGAATTATGACTCATCCTGACTCATTATGGGCTGGATAATTAGCGGATGGGCGTTATTAACTGGATTTTGTAAAAATAATATAAACATATATTCTGTGTTCAGTAAAGCAGCTCATTTCTCCAGATCTGTTTACTAATCTCTTGATTGGACTAATCTCATAACTTGTCTCCCTGCCAGTGATTTTCTAGGATGAATCACCTGTCCCTGAGTGAGCTATGCTGTCTGTTCTGCTGCCCGCCGTGCCCGAGCAAGATCGCCTCAAAGCTGGCCTTCCTGCCCCCCGAGCCCACCTACACGATGATGTGCGACGAGAGCGGCAGCCGCTGGACGCTGCACCTGTCCGAACGTGCCGACTGGCAGTACTCGGCCCGCGAGAAAGACGCCATCGAGTGTTTCATGACGCGGACGTCTCGGGGAAACCGCATCGCCTGCATGTTCGTCAGGTGTTCGCCCAACGCCCGCTACACGCTGCTGTTCTCCCACGGCAATGCCGTTGACCTGGGCCAGATGAGCAGCTTCTACATCGGCCTTGGCTCGCGCATCAACTGCAACGTCTTCTCCTACGACTACTCGGGCTACGGGGCCAGCTCAGGCAAACCCTCTGAGAAGAACCTCTACGCGGACGTGGATGCCGCCTGGCAGGCTCTCCGAACCAGGTGAGGAAGGCTAGCTCTAGCCCAGGGTAGAGCTAAAAATATTTGAAGAGACCTGAATTCCCTTGTCTAGTCTCATTTCTCTAAAATGTCAAGTTTCAGCTTTCTCTTTAATGTTTTCTGCATTGCAAGCAGTTTTGAAAGTCAGGAAGTAGTCAGTCATGTCGTTAGCAGTGAGGCTGATCAAGGTCTACTAGTGCAGCATGAGAGCCATACATTAGTCTATGCGTTGTCTGTTCTGCTAGGCAGAATCATATATTCTTGAAGAATTTCTTTACGGTTCCCAGTTTAATGCACATTAAGTTGGCACTATCTGAAAATTTGGATGAAAAATGAAGTCTTAACTGCTTCTACAAGGCTTGTCCACCAATGGGGAGCCATTACTGGACAATGTGAAGAAGCTGAAGTTTGGTTTTTCAAGGTAAAATGGCATTATGCTGATATGTGACCCTATGCTGAGTGTGAGTCTGGATCTCATTAATGTATTTCTTTAATAACAGGTCTATATTTAGAAAATCTTTATCATACAATCTGATTGTTCTACAGCAGCTACACTGATAAGACTGTCTGTAGAGTGGTGACACTGACACTAGAGGGAGCTCTAACATTGTTCTGCAGCAGCTACACTGATAAGACTGTCTGTAGAGTGGTGACACTGACACTAGAGGGAGCTCTAACATTGTTCTACTGCAGCTACACTGATAAGACTGCATGTAGAGTGGTGGCACTGACACTAGGGGGAGCTCTAACATTGTTCTACAGCAGCTACACTGATAAGACTGCCTGCAGAGTGGTGACACTGACACTAGGGGGAGCTCTAACATTGTTCTACAGCAGCTACACTGATAAGACTGTCTGTAGAGTGGTGATACTGACACTAGGGGGAGCTCTAACCTTGTTCTACAGCAGCTACACTGATAAGACTGAGTGTAGAGTGGTGACACTGACACTAGGGGGAGCTCTAACATTGTTCTACAGCAGCTACACTGATAAGACTGTCTGTAGAGTGGTGATACTGACACTAGGGGGAGCTCTAACATTGTTCTACAGTAGCTACACTGATATGGCTGCCTGTAGATGTGACGGTAAATTTGCCATTTTTTGTTTATATGAAATTATCGGCTAATACTGCTGATCTAAAACAGCAATAATCAACCCGATTAATTGGTCTATCACTATTTAGACTTTATTGTGTGCAGAAAAGTTAACTTGTGCTAGGTCTTTTGTAGTGCATGCGATGTTGCAGCATTTAGGCTACAGTTTCTCCATACTGTATCTAGTAGACGGCAGTGGTTCTTTAATCAGGTTTTTTCCCTTCAAGCTGACCTGAATTCTGACAAATGTTTGAGCAGTTCTAGGTCATTTTGAGATTCCTTCATCTCTGTTATAACCTGTTTCATCACTGATTCTGTCCATTCTTGTTCTTTTTCCTGCAAAATTGAACTAATCAGCTGCTCTATATTCCCCAAATATTCCACCTCTGCAATTATTATTAACCCCCTGCATTGCTTCCAGCCCTTCCCCCACTTCCTCAGTGGTACCCAGTGTTAATAAACCAGGCAGCTAAAGCCAGAGACTGGGTTTTAGAGGAGGTCAGCTGCTTTGGTGAAGTGGTGGAAGTGTTTAATTTTAAGAAGTTTAGTTAAGCAGAAAAAGTCTCTGCTGTAACACTCGGGAGGGTTGAAAACGCTCGGCTGTGAACCGCAGAACGCGGTCTGTGTGTACTAAAGGCGGATTTGTGTGCATCTGTGTGTTAGGTATGCTTATGGGTCACGAGAACCTAATACTGCTGAATGCGACTCTGTGATGTAGCTAAAGATCGCAGTGCAGTTGTTCAGGCAGGAGAAATGCAAAATACAAAGAGGCTTTGTGTGTGTGAGCACATGAATGCTTCAGTAAGTCTATGCGACAGCAGCTTATGTGTGTTTATGCGTTTGTCTCGGGGTCTGCACCGTGTGTGTCAGCAAGCACAGCTGATGCTCTTGAACACGGTGTGTCCCTGTTTGACAAACTATGTCCCTGAGGGCTGCCCAGCCCTGTAACTCGCCCAACAACAGCTCCTCCACCATTCCAAACACACACAGACTCGGGCCAGGGTGTATCAGGGATGGGACAGCATGAAAAGAATGGTTGACCCAAAACTCCCGTACTTACCTGAGATGTCAGCTGAGCCAAATTGGTCCTTCTTTAGTTTAAAACAGTCTAACAGATGCTCAAATTCAGTACTCGCTGAAATTAGCCCAGTTATTTTAGACAGCAAAATGTCTCTAAACTTATATCTACAGTGGAACCTCTGTTATCGTTTGCCCTGGTTATCGTACAATATCGGCAACTTTTTGGGCAAAAATTTGTCCCAGTTATTGTTCATCTGCCCAGTTTTCATTGGCATGCCATTCGCCACTAATTTTGCAAAAACAAAGCATTCACTCACTTGTTCATCATTTGATTTTGGCTTTGTTTGTCATTGTTTCTCGTTAATATTCTCAAAACAATCTGAAACACATCACACTAAAGCAACGGCAGCGCTACCGCCTGAAAATGGGTGCGAAAACAAATGGCAACCGAGAACCCCAAGAAGAGGTGTACAAAACAAAGACTGTGGCTGGACCACACCAGCACTCTCTAAAACGGAGCGTAAACCTGTAAGAGTGATGTTAAATGTTCATTTATCCATTTCATTAGTCTTTATTTCTCATTGTGTTCTGTATGTAAAACTATAGTTATTCTATATAAAATGTCTTTTTGTTCATATTTTGGAGTGTCTGGAACAGATTAATTGGATTTACATGATTTCTTATCGCAAATATTGCTTCAGTTATCGTTTAAATTATCAGCAGACACGTTAGTACAGATGAAAGATGAAAACCAAGGTTCCACTGTAGTTCTTCATTAAGATCTCGCACACCATTTATAATAAAATCTAAAGTAATACTACAACATTAGTTGTAGATTCTGTTGCTGGATGTTTTTCTTTAAACAATCGATTGATTGCCAGAAAATTCTTAATTCTTTGAAATTGCCGTGTTTGTTTGACCTTCTGACCAGTTACAAAAAACAAACTTTTAAACTCTTTAAACAATGAGCTTCCTTAAAAATCGTACTCAAGTAATTTCAAACTTAAATCGTTATGCATCCTCCGATGCCTGCAGTGCATAGATAATCCACCAGGGGGCAAAAGACATGTAGCTAATTAAAAATGTCAGGTTAACGTAATGTTACGTAACAATGTAAGATGGATTTTCACCGAAAATGAAGAGGTCTTAAAAACAAATGATACACTCGCTTTGCACATTTAAAAAATGCCAAAATCACCATTTGACATCACCCAGATACTGTATTAATAGACTTTTTAAATGTAACCTTGTATTACTTTATTCTAGCAGAAAATAAATGGTTATTAGAATTGAGTACATTTGGTCATTAAAGCCAGTGAACATCCTGTTCCAAGCTTGTGGATAAACAGTAGAACTGCTGATCTGGGATCACCTGCTGACTTAAAACGACTATTTCAACAGTTATGAAACTTCCTCTGATCCTAGTTCAGCACGGTTACTCTGAGCAGCGTGATTAACACGAAAATGCTAAAGAGACTGGAGCTCTGATCAAAGCTCTGCTAAACTAGTCTGACTGAGGCTCATGAGGGGTTTAGCCACAGTGTTGACGTCCTCTCTTACTGAAGCATTAGCTGGTTTCTGCCTTACTGTGTTCAGTTGTCTTCCACAGCTTGATTGAAGGGAAATATTGTAAACACTTGGGTTTCCACCATGTTTACAGCAAAAAACGTCAAGTGTTGAGTCAGATCAGCTCTTCCCAAACAGGGGTATTTGTCTTTTTAGCAAGTTTAGAGAAAGAATTAAGGCCATAGTTCAGTATTCTAATGGGATGGGACTCCCTGGTGCTGCGATTATTCTGTCAAATGTATTAAAAACGCATATCAAGACCAGAATGTCACCCAGAAATAATTTTTACATGTACCTCAGATGTAGCCAATCAGCCAATATGTACTTGGGAGTCCAAAATTGGATTATTTATTTTAGAACTAGAGCTGTGAGGTTAATATGGCTAAACAACAGTAGAATTTGATTGTCATTTAAATAGAGGTGTAGAATCAAATATTAAATAATAATAAAAGTTAAGGTCTGTCATAGTATGGGGATGTGTCGGTGACCTTGGCAAAGGTCATTTACACTCTTAACATGTACATTTAGAGCAACATATGCTGCCATGACGACATCTTTTCCAGGAACATCTATTCATTTTACGACAAGACAATGCAAAACCACATTCTGCACATATTACAAAACTATGGCTGCAGAAGAAGAGGGTGCAGGTCCTAGTTAGTTGAAAGTGCTATGTTTGTTTTTGTTTTTTGCATTTTCTTTTTTAGAGCTGGGATTGTGTATTGCAAATATTTTAAGGTGGTTTTTTTCACAAATGTTAACCATCAACGTTTTGCAAAATATCCTAAAAATACAGTCGTGTTTAAGTGGTTGTTATCTGTATCTCATTTGGATGTTATGTGTTGGGTAGGACTGCTTCCATGGCTTTTCTTGTTCCCTCCTGGAAGAGGAAGCGCTCTTTGTGTATTTCAGTGTTCACACATGCTCCTTCTGTTTGGCATGTAGGCTAAGCTCTAAGCTGTGCCCCCCTTTTGGCCGATCACCATTTTACTGCACTCATTCTCATTCATGTCTGCTGCTCCGGTTGGGGGGGGGGGATAGAAATGAAAAGGATGGAGGGGGGGACGCTACCGGTCTAATCTCATTCCGTCAAAGCAGGCTCATGTCGTTGCGATTGATCAAATTATACGGCGTGATCTTGAGGACTTGAGAAGGGAGAAAGGGCGATAGTGTGGGTTGATGGAGGAGGAGATGGCGGGCAGTGCTCTTTCAGCCAGCTAGAAGAATGGCATTAGCTTTGAATGGGCCATGACGGCACCAAAATCATTTCATTTCGTCAGAGATAGAGAGAGATTGCTTTAGCTGCCTCTTCCCAGACCCTGTGCAAAGGAACTTCAGGCCACTTGATGCTGTTGATTGAAGTTCTAGTGATTTTTGCTGTGGTGCCGTTTGAGGCTAAAGCCAGTTATCCAGGCCTCCTTTAAGAGGGCGGCTCTCCTTTTCAACTGCGTTCGGTTTTGAGATTTCCTCCGATGTGTTTCGGCTCCTGACAGGATTAATTCATCATTCTGACACGGCGGCCTGTAATCCACATGAGAGAAGCTCTCCCAGAGAAACGGGAGGCTTCAGGTGGCATCCAGTTCTTGTGCTTTGCAAGTTCACCATCTGATACAGCAGAGCATGATGGCATCACGCTGTTATTAGTAAACCACATTAGGTCACAGGTCATGGGTCTACTTACCCAAATACTGAGTGCTTGGTTCTAAAATATCTAAATATTGTGAAAAACCTTCATAATTTAATTAAAAAAAGGGCATCAGAATATGATGATCCCTGAGACTGGTCCACTGTGGGCATTGATTGCTCTGTACCACTCACTGGGGTTGTTGTTCCTTTCAATTCACCACTGTTGGGAGGCACTGAATGTAGAAGAAGTCCGTTCTCGGTTCACCTTCACTACAGCAGCTCTAGAACATCCTGTAAAGAAGTGCTTTCTGAGATACTACCACCCTTCGCCAGGCACCCTATTATTATGCCCATTTAGACATCAGTCAGCTCACATCCTTTACTCATGATGATGTGGCATCCATCCCAAACCATGCCAAACCAGGGGTGCTCATCTAATATTGTAATTTGGCGTTATAACTCCTGAAAATCACAAATTGGATATGAAACAAACATATTTGAGTAGAAAGAAGCTTTGATTTGACTCCCTTTTGTAGACATCTTAGAAAATAAGAAAGTAATGAATGTCTGAAGAGATGCCAGACCTGCCGCTGGGCCCAGGCTATTTCAGAGATTACATTCACGTCGTTGCGTTTAGTCTCTTGTGTGGTGTAGTTATATGGGAGCGTGGATGTTAAATGTAGACCATTTGCTAGAGCTGGGCGATACGGCCAAAAATTGTATCACGATAAATTTTTCTATATTGATCTCGATAATTATCACGATATTACATTTTCTAACACTGTCATAGTTTTAAACATCTTTCTACAAACATCAGACTAAATACATGAAATGTTACTGTTTAAAATATTTAAATGTTTACTGCCAGAACGTAATATTGTAGCGTCCGGCTGGACGTGTTGAAAGGATGGACGAGAAAGACGTTTACAGTCGTCGCTTTATTGTTGAAACTTACAATGATTGCTGTCGGCTGCAGCCACTCCAAAATAACAACAGGCTAGAGAGCCAAGCTAACAGGCTAATGCTAGCACTCCTTCTCACACAAACAGACGAGCACACAGCGACCTCGCGCTCTCTCGCCCGGCCAATCACAGCTTGTCTTAAACACAACAGTGCATTTTGGCGGCGCTGGTGAGGAGGAGCTAACAAGCAGCAGTATTAGACTTCAGAACTCACTGTCAAGCTGCTTAGACGTGAAATGGAAACGAACTTTAATGCTTATCGAATTCTATTGTCCCAGGTTATCATCGTCATCGAGGGAAAACTTATCGTGAAAAAAATCGATATTGTTTTATCGCCCAGCACTACCATTTGCCCATAACCCTTAAAATCTCCCTCTTATTCATTGGCGTAGTGGCATGTATGGGACGTACATCTGTTAGAACAGGCAGTAAGCACTAAATTGTGCAGGACAGGGTATTCCAGGGCTGCCGATCACTCCCTTAGCAACTTTTCTGTTGAAATGTTTTGCTGTACGAGCTCTGCTTCTCTGTGCGAGTTGTATCACGCCTTGCGTAGAGGATATGAGGATGTTGCTGTCTGTTTTGAAGGCCTGGGTTGTTGCCGTAGTACATCCTGCGTACACAGTGCCACCACAAGACGCGGATACGCCCTGCTACCTGCCCGGCCAGGTGAGTCACTGATGAGTAAGCAGGTGTGGCTGTGTAAAGGGGAACACACGTACTCTCACAAACATCCAGACAGTTTTGTATGTAGCTGGAGAGCAGGTGGCCTCAGAGAAGCCCTGCCGCAGTCTGTTGGTCATGTGTGAAGAGAGAGAGAGAGGAAGAGAGAAGAATGAGAAGGAAATAAAACAAGACTCCAGAGAGAGGAGGGGGGCGGAGGAAGACCACGACGCGGAGATGGAGACACTGCAGGAAGATGCGGATGAGGGTCAGGTCAGCTTGGAGGAAGGAGAGAAGGAAATGGAACGTGTGGGAGATTCAGATGAAGACAATGAAGAACAAGATGGCAGTGATGTCACTGAGGAAGCCGCTCGAAATAACAAACCGGACCAGGAGACAATTGCTGTTGGGAAAAGTGGCTCCTTGCAGCCGTTATTCCTTAAACTTCTATATGATGAGGAAGATGCTGGAGTGTGTTTACGTGCACTACATAATCCCACTTTTTCAGCTTTGTGCTTTTTGAGACACCTAAATAAGAACAAACATCATCAGCATCACTGCAAAAGTGTTTTGTTGTCATCTGGACAGCGGTGTTAAACACTGCTTGTGTACTTCTGGTACCGTGGCCTGTTTTCACACATGCTAAGGCAGAGAAATCCAAAGAAGATCAGAATAAGAAGACACATGCACTTAGAAATCAATTACTGAGATAAAATCCAGCTCTCCATCAGGTTTCTTAATGGTGTCGTGTTTACATGACCACTTGAATAAGCAGGTGACTGCAGAAAGCCCTTTATGATGGAGCACAGCAACATTTTTACATTTTCGCTAACGTCAAACTTTTTAATATCATTTCATTTCTAGTGTTTTGCCAATTTTTGCTCTCCCAGTGTAATATTAGCCAATTAGCCCATCCCATCCATTAGGACTCTCCCCATCACTTTGCAATGTCCCTGACACTTGTGAAGACAAGTAAAAGTCTCCTCCGCTGCATGTAATACAGCCACCACCTCTTTTCTAACTACCGCTGATACACCGTCACTGGGGAGCCAACGCGCTCGGAGGAAAGCGCAGGATTCCCAGGCCCGATGGACCAATCAGTAGACGCCTGAGCCAGCGGACATTGTAGTGTGAAAGTGATGGGGAGAGAGTGCCCACCCAGAGAGAGAACAGCTGATTTTTGTTCTCTCAGGCCCCGGCTGTCGATGGCGAACAGCGTTACCGGGACTCAAACTCACGATTGCGATTTTTTAAAATGTAATCCCTGTAATCCATACAGCCAAAACTCTGTGTATAGTACTGAGTATAGATCAGTATTCTCTACACTTTAAACTCAGCACACTGTAGTGTAGAATAATGAACAGCTGATACAGTACTCAGGCTTTGTATTGGCAAGAGCCTGACAACATGATACACTTCTTTATAAAGGAGTCGTAATTCAGGACTTTGTTACATATTGTGATCAAGATGATGTACAACACTGGATTCTAACTGCGTATTGTGTGTGTTTTCCTACAGCACTAATGGCAGATGCCATGAATAGTGCACTATATCATGAACAGGGCATGTCCAGCTTAATATAACCCTGCTTACAGTGGGCCCTGAGGAGCAGCAGAACACTGCTGGGGGTGGGGGGGTATTTTCAGAGCTGGAGACAGCTTGGATTTTTCTCTTTAGTGATGGGAAGACTGAGTTCCTGTCTGCTATTGAACGCTGCAATCTCTTTAGAATGGGGGAGGGGCAGTGTGGGGGAGGCGTGTCCACGGCCAATCCTGCAAGTCAAATATTGACTTGGTTGCCTGGCGACCGGTTCCCAATAAGTCCTGGGAGGGCAGGTCCCATGGCAACATCTCTTGGCCAGGAAGTGAAAAAGGGCTTCCTGACAGCATCTCGCATCACTGACCACACATAACCGTCCAGTTTATAACTGCAGCGAGCGTGTCCAGCCTGGGGACATCATTTGACGTGGTATTCTCTGTGAGACCGGTTTGAGATGAGAAATAAAGACTTCCTCTTCCTCTGTATTTTATGCCCACCCACAAAAGCTTAACAAAACAAGCCTGTCTGAGACAGAAAGTGAAAGAATGCGAGAGTTGGGGAGCTTGAGAGTGCTGAATGATTGCAGAGTGTACTGCGGTATTGAGCGGATGCGTCCCCGAGGACATCATTGATGGCGTAGTCGACCCTGATGACCCTGAGAGTCATCTGTCAGGTCGTGTGAGTTTATAATAACGGGTCAGTGAGGGATTCCATTTGAAAGAGTAGCTGTAGATGGAAAATGTTATTCTGAGGGTGTAGCTACAGAAAGCTGGGTTTTAATTTAATGATGGTTGCACATTATCGTAGTCTCATTCTTTCGGGGGGGGGGGGTTTCTCTGTGGAGCTTGTCTCAGTGCTCAACACATAAATACAGTTCCAACTCCAGATTGTGTGATGTGTATCAGACATGTGGTTTCCGCCTGGTGATGGAGCTTTTTTCCCATAGGAATGAATGTTTTGGCACCCTTCAGTGTTACAAATACACTGTAACACCCAGCCAACCACGTGATGTACCACAACAATGATTTGGAAACAACTGTTCAGCCACATAGCAACGCCACAGCTGCCACATAGCAACGCCACAGCTGCCTCATAGCAACGCCACAGCTGCCTCATAGCAACGCCACAGCTGCCACATAGCAACGCCACATCTGCCACATAGCAACGCCACAGCTGCCACATAGCAACGCCACAGCTGCCTCATAGCAACGCCACAGCTGCCTCATAGCAACGCCACAGCTGCCTCATAGCAACACCACAGCTGCCTCATAGCAACGCCACAGCTGCCTCATAGCAACGCCATGACCAGGTCTCTAATCACCAAGCCATGACTGTCTTCATTTACAGCTCTCCCGTGAGATGGTTAATTGCCAAATAAAGAATTCCAGTTAACAGTTGAATGATCGTTTTGTTCACTGTCTCCAGCAAATACAAAAGTGGCCAAAAGAGCTGAGCAGCTGTCCTGTTTCCTTGGTGTATATGCTCAGAAGCTCCAGCCTGACCGCAGACACAACTCAACAAACATTACTGTAGTGGGGTTAACATTACCAGAACCTTTATTTTTATTTTCAAAGACACGTTTCAGTAAATTCAGCTTTGATGGATTTGATTCGTTATTACTGATGACACATTTATTGTAAAATAGACATCTGACAAAGCTTTTTTTAGGACCTTGGAATACGGCTGTCAAATGCGTAAGGCCAGGCATACAAGTTCATCAGGTTCTTGGTCCCCGATTATGTAATCAGAAGGAAAACATTTAGACTAATTAACTTTCTTTTTGGCTTGTGTTGAACCGCTTAGCAGTCATATGACCCTCCCTGATCTCGCCTTGAAAACAAGTTTCACCACCTTTAGGTTATGTTACGGAAAGCAGCGCGTTCTCTGAAGATGTTTGGGCTTACAGACTAGTTCTTTAGCCTCCATTCACCCGGTTCTTCAACGATCACGATCACGAGCACACAGAGCAGGGATTGTTTGGGTGGGGGCTCATTCTGTTGCTGCACAGTTTGTGTTTGTGAACACACGCTAACACACCACCACCACATCAGCTGAGAATGCTCTACCACAACTAGTACCTCCTCTGTGGGGGTCACGGCCAGTGAAGAACAGGGTGGACGGAGTGTAACGGAGAACATGGATTGTAAAAACGTAAATATTATGTGATCAGATCACTTATAAATAATAGTTCTACATGCATGAGACGGTAAGAAAAGTCAGTAATGACCCTACAGCTGACTTGATTTTGTTTAATAACCTTGATGTGTGCTTTCATACTAGACTTGATGTGGGGCTTTGGTATTGGAGTCAGCTGACTGGTCACGTTCTCTCTAATCAGGAGAGGAATGTGACCTCGGCAGCGCCTCCTAGACCCTGAACACTGCTTTTCTCTGCAGTGTCCAGTTCAGCTTAAGCAAGCGGCTTTCCATTTCTAATCCGGAGCATAACCACCAAACCTGGTCCCAGATCAGACCTAAAAATGGCGCCTGCTTCTGACGACACTGCTCTCTGACCCTTTAGAGCTGCTGACCTGGAGGTCAGGGTCTTGGTTTCATTTATTACAGCCCCAGACTGACGGGCTGTGCAGTCATTTACTTTAGTAGGACAATCACTAGCGTCTCAATTTAGCCGTTTTATCAAAATACAGAAAGAAAACTATTGTCCTGATAAGCCGCTGTGAATACATGTACGCATTTTCTAATTCCAGGTAAACAAAAGCTGCAGTGATTCTTTAGAGCACTTGCAGGACCTTTGTTAGTTATGTCTCAAAGTCAGGTCCACAGGCGAGGTACAGAGACCTTACTAGCACTGTGTGTATGAATCGTTGCACACAAATCTTATCGGCTGCATCAACAAAGAACAATTAAATCTTGACTTAATGACTTTGATTCCTTACATCATTACTTGTATCACTTTTTAGCTCGATGATTCATTACCACACTGATGACCAACTGCTGCTTCATTACAGTGCTCACGGGATCAATTACAGTGAGGAAAATAAGGATTTGAACACTCTGCGAATTTGCAAGTTCTCATCATGGAAATCATGGAGGGGTCTGAAATTTTCATCTTAGGTGCACACAATCAGTAAGACTCCCAACTACTAACATGGCTAAGACCAAAGAGCTGTCCAAAGACACCAGAGACAAGATTGTAAACCTCCACAAGGCTGGAAAGGGCTACGGGGCAAATGTCAAGCAGCTTGGTGAAAAAAGATCAACTGTTGGAGCAATTATTAGAAAATGGAAGAAGCTAAACATGACTGTCAATCTCCCTCTGACTGGGG
>BRDA01006541.1:0-15566 GCA_036984385.1 Crenuchus spilurus
TCTTTTTATACCCAATCATGTTGTCAATTGACCTAATTAGTGTTAATTGGTCTTCCAGCTGTTCGTTATATGCTCAATTTCCTTTTACCAGACACTTATTGCTACTTGTCCCAACTTTTTTGGGATTTGTTGACACTGTGAAAATATGAATCAACATATTTCTCCTTTAAAATGTTATATTTACTCAGATTAAACTTTTGATCTGTCATCTATGTTCTATTACGGATAAAATATTGACATTTGCCATCTCCACATCATTGCCTTCAGTTTTTATTCACAATTTGTTTAGTGTCCCAACTTTTTTGGAATCCGGTTTGTATTAAGATAAGCAAATCTTACAATAATATTAGGGAGCGAGGAGGGGCAGTAGAGAACGAGGTGCAAGGGAGGGGAAGTGGGGTTGAGGGTAAAGAGGAGAGATAGTACACAGATGGAACTATAGAATGGGGGAACGAGAAAAGAGAAAAGAAAAATCTAAGTTCCTTACAAAGCAGACCTTGAAGAAGGCATATGGATCATCACCAAGAATAACAGGAAGCCCCTGAGGACAAGGCATCTGACCTCCGTCACATCCAAAGCCTGGTAGTATAGAGGAAAGAGGAGCTCACACATTTAGAATAGGGTCTATAGCAGGGCTACTCCGCTGTTGGCCCACAAGCCACATCCAGCTCACAGGTCACTTCCATCCAGCCTGGTGTCCAGTCCATCAATGTGACAATTTTTATATATTTTTCTTTTTACTTAACTGAATATAAAAAACATTTTAAATGAATGGTAACTTTTAAATGAATGAATTGATGTAACAAAAAAAAAACAACTTGAAGGTAAAATATAATGCTTTTACATAATGCTTAGTTTAGTCAATTCAACTCAATTACAGATATCCTTCTCAAAGTTGAAGAAAGCATCTACAAACACCATAGATCACATTAATGGTAAACTGTTTTAAAATACATGTAATGTTTCAAGCTCAATCAAGTATCCAACTGATTGATAGATAGATATAAAATTCAAAATCAACTAACATTTGTTTGTTGCATCAGGCCAGCCAACACCTGCCCAGTGACACCCTTCTTTGCTCATTTCATTTCCATGAGTCTGGGACTGTTATGGTCAAGGGCCTCAAAGAACTCCTGTCTCAGGCTCTTACCAATCACAATGCTGAACTCGACACATCTAAAATATGTCAAGACAAAACATGTTCATGTTCAGTGAGTTGCTGAACTCTTTAAGACAATGTTGGTGAGTACTATGTAGCCCCTCTGGTGAAATCCTATTAAGAAAAAACAACTTGTGGTCATAAATTATTATTGTTATTTCTGTGGAGAAACTCAACTTTTTCTATAACAAACAGACACGTTTTTGTAATTCTATTTCATTGATGTACAATAAATTTAATTCCAACTTGTTGATATTTGTTGGCTAAAGCAACAATAAAAAATATGCACAGAAGTGACAATATTTCTTGCACAAGCATTTTTTTTTTAATCCAATGTCACCAGAAGTGTTCCGTATAATACAGCATGAGACAAATCTATAGGCCTACCTGGTTTTCAGTGAAGAGAGCAGGCCAACGTTGACATATCTGGATGATGGCAGGCTTGTCCTTCACAACTTATTCCTTTGTAGAGCAAATGTCAGATCCATTTTTTGCTGGATCAGGGCTCCATTTGGAGTTTTTTTTCTTCATTTCTTCCAACATGAGCTGTTGAGCATCTTCAAGGCTGGAATCATCCTGCCCCTCTGGAAAATCTGGTAAGTAATTGACTTCTCTCTTTGGATTCTTGATCCTCTTGTTTGCTGGGTCTCCCCAAGGAGAGTGCTTTCCATGTTTACTGCCATTCATGGTGACATCAAGGTGACCCAGTCGATGCACTGTTGTTCTTAATTCCCCACTTTGAATTTCAAGCTGTTTTTCCAACCATGCCAGCTGGACACTGATCCTTTTTCTTTGAGACATGGGTGTACCAGGGGTGATAAAATTTCGGATTTTGATATCCCAAATATGATTTTTTAGAATGCTGAAAATCCAAACCTTTTTTCGAGAAACAGTTGGGGTACGTACCAACCGCGAGAGGTCGGAAATCTCCGGAATCGTACGAAGGTTTATTATTTTCTTGAACACGTAAGCGACAGTGCACACAAGCGCCAAAAGAAGTGAGCTGAGAAAACATTCAAAACAACGCAAAATAAATGAGAAGATATTAATTTTCTACAACAAACTCGATGGAAGTGACAGCTGTTTAAATAGGTAAGTTCCCGGTAGTTAGTATATATGTAGTTTGAAGAGGTTTTGTTTCTGTGTAGAGAAACAAAATTAAAATCAACATCAACCAAAGAGATCATTTAAGACGTTGAGACATCGAATAATTTTGACATAATCGATGGCAATTTTGACATGGATGCATCCCCCACCCTCTTCCGTTCTTCTGTCTTCTCTTCACTTTATATATTGGCCATGTACAGAGTTGCTGCTGGGACTGGTCCGTTTTAATTAAAATCTTGATTGTCCAGTTTTTGGTATTTTCTTTATTATTATGTGAAATCTAGTCAAAATCAATATGAAAACTGAAGTATGCCACCATTTACCATTTCCTTTATTTGGGTCTGCTATATAATTGTAATAAATTTAATGTTCAATCTGACTTCTCTTTATGACCATGTGCATCCTTTATGTGCAATTTAATCCACTAGTCAAAGACCCTTGAGATCAGTGGCTTGTGCACAAATTTAAGACATTCTGAGCTATCTGAAACACTGAAAAGACAGTAGCTTCAGGGGGGCTTTGCCCCCATATGACCCCCCCACCAGAGCATTGCCCTGAACCTACCAGACCCCCTGGACCCACCAGGCCCCCTGGACCGCTCGCCTGTATTTCAGGATTTTCATTTTGGCTCTGTTATCACCCCTGATGTACTTGCAACAGTGCTGAGGCAACAGCTTCAAATTCAGTATTTGTTGGGTATGCTTTCAGGGCATATATGGTATCAGCGAGTCTCTCGAGGATGTTGTGTTTGAGCCCTTGACAGATTGAGATGTGTTCCATCCCTGAGATGGAGCAGGTTTGCTTGACACAGTCTATATTGTATATCTACAGAGAACTTTGGTATATACATATCAAATACCTTTGGCCCCTGGTGTCTTTCCTGAGGGGAGTAGAAGAGGATTTCAGTGTCTTGGCTGGCTTGGTGTGTCACTTATGGGTGAGGAACAGAACCCAAATTGCTTGAGGTCCAGTGTGAAATATCCACAGTCAGTCATGATTTGGGGTGCAATGCCTGGTGCAGGTGTTGGTAAACTCTGCTTTCTTAAATCCAAGCTCACTACAACAGTCTACCAGAATGTTTTAGAGGACTTCATGATTCCTTCTGCTGAGGATCTGTATGGAGATGCAGATTTCATCTTCCAGCAGGATCTGCCCCATGCCCATGCTGCAAGAAACACCAAAGCCTGGTTTGTTGCCCATGCCATCACAGTGATTGACTGGTCAGCCAACTCACCAGACCTAAACCCCATTGAGAATCTATGGGCTATTCTCAAGAGGAAAATGAGGGCCACCAGACCCAACAACAACGAGCTGACAGCAAGCATCAAGGAAATCTGGGCTTCCATAACTCCCAGTCAATGCCACAGGCATTATTAATTATTGCATAATAATTTATTATAATACATACATAATAATTACATAAAGGCATAATAATTACCTACATTAATTATTGGCACCCCTAGTTAAAATGTGTTAAAAGCCTTAATATATATATATATATATATATATTTTTTTTTTTTTTATTGCAGATGTAATGAAAGGCCCAGGCAGGATCCAAGTGCAAGCTGAGTTTATTGCCAAACCCGAAAGCACAAAACCAAAACTTCCATAGAATGTAATGGAAGTGGCGAACAAAACACAAGGGGCAAATCCAAACACGAAAACAGAGTTCAGGCAGAGTAAGTCAAAAACCAGATAATCAAGACCAGGATAAACGCTCAGAAATGACATGGAAAACACGATCAAGACCTCGCAAAGAACTCATAGTTAGCTGGGCTTTTATACACAGTGGAATTAGGTTCAGGAAGTCAGTACTCCGGTGAGAGGGACCTCTGGTGTCTGGGAGGAGAGATGCATTCCCGAATGGGTGATGGTGCCCTCTGATGGGCTGGAGGTGCCATGTCGAGCCGAACCGTGACATTACCCCCCTCTCCAAGAGCGGCCGAAGGCGCGTTACGGACACGACGGCTTGGACGCCCCCTATTTCTGGGAGCAGGGCCAGCAGGATGATCACGATGGAAGTCAGCGATGAGGGACGGATCTAGAATATCCTCAGAAGGCACCCAAGAACGTTCCTCCTGACCGTATTTCTCCCAGTCCACCAGATAGAACAACCGCCGACCTCTTCTACGAGGATCTAGGAGAGACCGAACTGCGTAAGCTGGTTCTCCATCAATGTCCAGAGGAGGTGGCAGCGAGACGTTCCCAGAAGATACACGGGACCTGGAGGATAAGTATGGCTTTAGCAGGGAGACATGGAACGTAGGATTGATTCTGTATGATCTGGGTAGTTGAAGTCTATAGGAGACAGGATTAATCTGCTTAAGTATAGAGAAAGGACCAATAAAAAGTGGACAGCTTTTTTGAAGGTAGTTTCAACCGGAGATCCCTCGTTGACAACCACACTTTATCCCCTGGTCTGTAGAGGGGACCCGGTCTGCGATGTTTATCAGCCTGAGTCTTTTGCCGATGCACGGCTCTTCCTATTCTGATGTGAGCAGTCTCCCAGGTATCCTGACTCCTGTTCATCCAGTCATCAACTGCCGGTAATCCTGAGTCTCCTCCAGACCAAGGAAACAATGGTGGCTGATATCCCAAGACGCACTGAAATGGGGTTATTCCTGTGGAAGCACTAGTCAAAGAATTTTGTGCGTACTCAGCCCATACTAAAAAGTCACTCCAATCATGTTGATGATTGCTGCAATAAGTTCTGAGAAAGCATCCGACTTCTTGATTCAGGCGTTCCACCTGTCCATTACTCTGCGGGTGATATCCAGAAGTCAGACTGATATTAATCTGTAGAGCTTGACAAAAGGCAGCCCAGACTCGGGAGGTGAATTGAGGGCCTCTATCTGAGACTATGTCCTCTGGTATTCCATAATATCTGAAAATGTGTGTGACCAATAGTTCTGCAGTAGTGAGGGTGGTGGGTAGCTTGGGAAGTGGGATCAGTCTGCAAGCCTTAGAAAAGCGGTCTATAATAGTCAATATGACCGTGTTACCTTTGGATACGGGTAAGTCAGTAATAAAATCTAGGCTGATATGGGACCATGGACGTTCGGGTACTTCTAAAGGTTCTAAAACACCTTGGGGGGCCTGACGAGAGGACTTGGCTTGAGCACAATCAGAACATTCCATCACATATTGTTTTATGTCTGCAATCATGTGTGGCCACCAGAATTTATTTCTTACGAGTTGTATAGTACGGGCGATACCGGGGTGACCTGAACTAGGTGATGTGTGAGCTTGGGTCATGACCTGAAACCGTAGGATTTCAGGTACGTAGGTTTTGTTGCGGGGACACTCAGGAGGTATGGGATCTTGTGTGGTGGCCTCTAAAATGTCATCCATAAGTTGCCAGCGGATGGGGGCTACGATACATGTGGGAGACAGTATGTGGTCTGGGCTAGGAACATACTTCTCGTCTTCATACTGGCAAGATAAGGCATCTGCCTTCACATTCTTAGATCCGGGTCTATAGGTGACACTGAAATTAAATCTAGTAAAGAACAATGCCCAACGTGCTTGCCTTGTATTCATTCTCTTGGCCTCTCTTATGTACTCTAGATTTTTGTGGTCTGTTAACACCAAAAATGGTAATCTAGACCCTTCCAACCAGTGCCTCCACTCCTCAAACGCTGCCTTCATGGCCAAAAGTTCCCTGTTACCAATATCATAATTTCTCTCCGCGTCAGTAAGTTTATGAGAATAATATGCACAAGGGTACATTTTAGGAGGTTGACCTGAATGTTGGGATAAAACAGCTCCAAGACCACTCTCAGAAGCATCTACTTCTACAATGAACTGTTTCACCAGATCTGGTAACTTCAACAAAGGAGCAGAAGTAAAACATTTCTTCAATTCCTCAAACGCTGACTCTGCCTTAGAATTCCAAACCAATTCCTTTTTAGCTCCTCTCAACAATGACATAATCGGGCTGGCTATTATGCTGAAATTTCGGATGAATCTCCTATAGAAATTAGCGAACCCCAGAAACCTCTGTAATTGTTTAACAGTACGTGGTTGAGGCCAGTCAACAACAGCCTTAACCTTAGCATCATCCATACTAACCCCCTTTTCACTAATATGGTAACCCAGAAATGCCACCTGTGATACGTGAAACACACATTTCTCAGCTTTCATGAAAAGTTTATGTTTTAAAAGTCGCGCTAACACAGCTCTAACATGGTGTTGGTGGAGTTCCATGGTCTTGGAATAAATCAGAATATCATCAATGTAGACAACCACCCACTTGTCAATCATGTCTCTTAATACTTCATTCACAAAGGACTGGAACACAGAGGGTGCTATAGCCAATCCATAAGGCATAACCAGATATTCATAGTGCCCCCTAGTGGTCACGAATGCCGTCTTCCACTCATCACCCTCTCTTATACGTATTAAGTTATAGGCGCTACGCAGATCTAATTTGGTGAAAACCATTGCACCTTGTAGTTTTTCTAGAGTGGAGGGTATCAATGGTAGGGGATACTGATATCTGACAGAGACTGCATTGAGACCTCTATAATCTATACAGGGTCTAAGTCCTCCATCCTTTTTTTCCACAAAGAAAAACCCTGCGGCGGCTGGTGACGTGGAGGCCTGTATAAAACCTTGAGCTAGGGCTTCATCTATATATGACTCTAGGGCTTCAGTCTCAGGTATGGAGAGGGGATATACACGGCTTTTGGGGGGCATGGTTCCTGGTAATAAGTCGATGGCACAATCACCTTCTCTATGGGGGGGTAACTGAGTGGCCTTTGTTTTACTGAAAACCTCTGATAGGTCTTGGTAGCACAGAGGAATAGAAAGAACAGTGTCACTGTGAGGACTCTCAACTTTGGTGCTTTGGCAGGGAACGGTCATACAGTGTTCTAGACAAGTAGGACTCCATTCTTTAATGTCACATTGTTTCCATGATATAATGGGGTCATGAATTTGTAACCAGGGAAAACCCAATATAATGGGGGTGTCCTTAGAGTCTATGACCCAAAATGTTAAGTACTCCTTATGGAACAAACCTACTTGCATGAGCAGTTCAGCAGTTTGGTGTTCAACCCTCCCTGAACCCACCAGTGAACCATCGATGGCTCGAACGACCATGGGTGAAGATACCAGCACTGTGGGAACTCCTTTTCTCTTCACAAATTCCAGGTCAATGAAATTGCCGGCCGCTCCAGAATCTACAAGAGCTGAAACAGAACACAATTCATCACCCCAAGCCAATTTAACTGTCAGGGAAATAGTCTTGGTTGTTATGTCTGGACTCCTTACGGTACTCACCTGAGCCCCGGAAGATCCGGGGCGGTGAGGGCATGAAGCTCTCATATGTCCATTACCACCACAGTATAGACACAGTCATTCCTTGTAACGTCTTTCACGTTCTTGTGGGGTAAGACGAGTGCGATCTACCTGCATGGGTTCCACCTCTTCAGCAGGTTTTGCTTGACGAATGCTGTATCTTTTGTTAACCAATGGATCTAGTGCTATAGAAGTTTGGATGTATGTGTCTAGGTCAGTTAAATGACCTCTGCAGGCCATCTCGGCTCTCAGTTCAGGTCGTAATCCTAGACGATACGCGGTTAGCAGGGCAGTAGTGTTCCATCCGCTACCCGCTGCTAACATGCGGAACTCCAGAGTGCAATCACCCTCTCTACGTCTGCCTTGTTTAAGTTCCATTAAAGCCGCTCCCACATCGCGTGTTACAGCCGAATGGTCGACCACAGAGTGAAAAGCATTTAAAAAGGCAGCTTCAGTATGTAATATCTCACTGTCTTGATACCAAAGTGAAGAGGCCCACTCTCTAGCCCTCCCGGTGAGATGGGAAACAACAAAGTCAACTTTCTCTTTGTCTGTGACAAAGCGTCCACTGTTGTTATTAATAAACAGGTTACACTGCATTAAAAAGCTTTTGCAATGATCCGGACTACCATCATAACGTTCTGGTACAGCAACGTAGGATGTGTTACTGATCAAAAGCGCTGCAGATGCATTAGGATTAGCTTCTAGCATAGCTGGTTCAGCTACATTAGCCTGTGAGCTAGCGCTACCCGTAGCAGCATCTATGAGTCTCTGAACAACGGCACCAACCTGCTCTAGTTTGGCGTCTTGAGTCCGGAGTCTCTCCTCAAGGCTCGCTGGATCCATGATAAAGGCGAGGTCTTCTGTAATGAAAGGCCCAGGCAGGATCCAAGTGCAAGCTGAGTTTATTGCCAAACCCGAAAGCACAAAACCAAAACTTCCATAGAATGTAATGGAAGTGGCGAACAAAACACAAGGGGCAAATCCAAACACGAAAACAGAGTTCAGGCAGAGTAAGTCAAAAACCAGATAATCAAGACCAGGATAAACGGTCAGAAATGACATGGAAAACACGATCAAGACCTCGCAAAGAACTCATAGATAGCTGGGCTTTTATACACAGTGGAATTAGGTTCATGAAGTCAGTACTCCGGTGAGAGGGACCTCTGGTGTCTGGGAGGAGAGATGCATTCCCGAATGGGCGATGGTGCCCTCTGATGGGCTGGAGGTGCCATGTCGGGCCGAACCGTGACAGCAGAAGCATAATCTCACTCTGGATAAGATGTAGAAGAAAGCAACCTTCAACTCAAGTGAAAAAAAGAAAAATTCCTGACTAAGAAATAATTATTTCCCTTAAAATGACATGTCCCACAATTATTGGCACCTTTAACAATTTCTTGGAAATAAATGTATTTGAACCATTTATGTCATTTCTATTGAAGTTTACAAAGTAGATCAAAGTATCTAGGAACCTTTAATTGGTAATTCATCACTTCCTGTTTCCCTGACGTATAAATATGGCGTTACAGAGAGGCCTATTTCTCTTACTCTTAAACATGGGGAAGACAAGAGAACACACTATTCAAGTAAGGCAGATCTGTATCGACCTTCATAAATCAGGCAATGGCTGCAAGAAAATAGCCACTCACCTGCAGATGTCCTTATCTACGTACAGTCAGAGCAATCATCAAAAAGTTCAAAACAACTGGAATTGTGACAAACAAGCTTGGAAGAGGACACAAGTGTATCTTGCCACCATGCACAGTGAGAAGGATGGTAAGAAAAGTAAAAAGTTCTCCAAAGCTCACTGTAAGAGAATTGAATCAAATGGTAGCATCTTGGGGTTACAAGGTCTCACAAAAACCATGCCAACAAACTGTTTGGGAAGCATGCATGGAGAAAGCCTTCGAAGCGGGTGCTCATAAGCGTAAACAGGTAGAATTTGCCAAGCGGTACTGGGATTTTAACTGGGACCATGTGCTTTGGTCAGACGAGACCAAGATAGAGCTTTTTGTAAACGTAACACCAAGGATGAGTATGCAGGAAAACACCTCATTTCCACTGTTAAGTATGAGGGAGAATCGGTGATGCTGTGGGCCCATTTCTCCTCCAAAGGACCTGGGAACCTTGTAAGGATACATGGGATCATGAACTCTGAAATATCAGGACATTTTGAATCAGAATCTGGTGGTCTCTGCCCAAAAGCTGAAGATGAGTCTTCTCTGGGTCTTTCAGCAAGATAATGACCCTAAACATGTGGCCAAATCTACTCAAAAATCGTTCACAAGGCACAAAATCAAGCTCCTCTCATGGCCATCTCAGTCCCCAGACCTCAACCCAATAGAAAACCTATGGGGAGAGTGCATTGGAGATGACCCAGGACTCTGAATGATTTAGAGATGTTGTTCAAAGGGGAATGAAGATCCCTCTTTCTGTATTCTCCCATCTTGTGAAGAGTTATGCTGGCTGGCTAGTCAATGGTAGGTGATACATCAGCTAGCTTAATGTTGTCTATCACTTCACCCAAATTCAGTGATGACATAAAATCTGTCACTGAGTGGGTTTTGACATTTAAACCTTATTGTAATACCAAGAATAATGGGAAGTCCACTCTGACTGACTTATTTCATTTGGCAATATAAAACTTAACAATTCTTAATCCACGTCCATCTCTCATGAAATAAGAGCTTGATACTGAGAGAGGGTCAGAGGCAGTAAGTCAGAGTCAAGTCGGCATGTAGGGACAGTGGAGAGAGTGCTGTTTCTGAGGTGAGTGAGAGTGAGTCAAACGTAGTTTAGCATGTAGGGAGAGTGGAGAGAGTGCTGTTGCTGAGGTGAGTGAGAGTGACTCACAGGCAGAGAGTCAGAGGCAGGTCAGCATGTAGGGACAGTGGAGAGAGTGCTGTTGTTGAGGTGAGTGAGTCAGAGGCAGAGAGTCAGAGGCATGTCAGCATGTAGGGACAGTAGAGAGAGTGCTGTTGCTGAGGTGAGTGAGAGTGAATCAGAGGCAGAGAGTCAGAGGCAGGTCAGCATGTAGGGACAGTGCTGTTGAGGTGAGTGACAGTGAGTCAGAGGCAGGTCAGCATGTAGGGACAGTGCTGTTGAGGTGAGTGACAGTGAGTCAGAGGCAGAGAGTGAGAGGCAGGTCAACATGTTGGGACAGTAGAGGGAGTGCTGTTGCTGAGGTGAGTGACAGTGAGTCAGAGGCAGAGAGTCAGAGGCAGGTTAGCATGTTGGGACAGTAGAGAGAGTGCTGTTGCTGAGGTGAGTGATGAAAGTGCTGGGCTGTTGTGAATGAAATCTAAAATGTAAACTCTAAATAGTATTTATTTTGCATGCATTCTAATCAGTTGTGGGAACTTCATGAAAGACATTACTGACTTAAAGACATAACCCAGAGCTTAGACTTAGCCATTTTAAGTTTAATTTCTAGGAGTGAAATTGGTAAAATCAGTGTATGATGAAGGAATAATGGAAAGGAAAATGATGGGAGAAAGGGGATGTTATTCCAAGTGGATTGTGAAAGTGGGGTAAAAGTGATAGAAATGGTGGTGTCAGGTAGGAAGGAACATGTAAACCTATTTTGTTTTAATAATTACATGCAGGTTGACAACACTGACAAAAAATATGTCACCATTGCTTGGCACAGTGTAATTTAGTGTTATGGAGGCTGCATGATGACATGTCATTTTGTTATGAGTAGGTCTATCACTAAATCAGAAAAAAAGTAAAATGCCTCCCTAAATTCACTGTTGGTGGTTATTGCATATTGCAAGTTATTAATATTCTTATTTTTAAACATGCAGTTGAGTGTACCTACCTGAAATGAGTTTTTGCAACTTAAGATGGCTGTTATTTATAGGCAAACTTTCAACAAAACCATTGTAAAATAATAACTAATTAATTCATTCATTATATTCACTCAAAGCAGCAAAACGTCCTGTCAGCTGTCCCACCCCCCAAAAAAATGTAAACCAAGTATAAACAGACATTATTAACTAACCTGCTCTGCCTCCTATTTTTACATGCAGCCTCAGACATACTGTAGTAGTGCGGTGGCATTACGCCAACAATGAAAATTGTAATGTTACCACTGTATTATATTATATTCGTTATTTGTTCACTAAGGTTAAGTTTCATTGAGGTTAAAAGTAGTGCATTTATGATGAAAATCTCAAAAAATTATAATCAACCTAGTGTTTTAAATCAGCTTTACTCCTGCCCTTTTGGACATCATGAATTTTAGTTCAATAATTACACATAAGAACCTGCATATTATCTTTCGATTTATTCTGGATTTGATTTCATAGACATTTGATAAAGATTTTATTCATCAATATTTCATCTGGGGGCTAATCTCAGGGTCTCTGAGCATCCTAGGCTTTCCATGCTGGTCACCGTTAATGCTATAAAGACAACTAAGACCACTAGATGGCAGTATGTGAGTACATGTCGATTTTAGTGTCTAAGTTTTAAGCTTTATGAATTTACAGATCATCATCATTATCGTCATCATCATCACTATCATCATTATCACCATCATCATTGCCATCTTCTTCTATCATCTTTTTCATTTGGTCATTTTTGGTTTGCATTCTTTGCTTCTACTTTGTCTACTTTTTTCCACATTGCCTTCTATTTTTTATCTTCTTTCTTTTGTAATCTTCTTTCTTTGTTCTTTCTTTCGTTTTTATCTTCTTCTTTCTTTTGGTTTTTTTTTTTCTTATTTGACATTTCTTTATTTCTTCTTTCTTTCTTTTTGTTTTCCAATATTTCCCTTGCTATATTGCTTGTGGTAACTTAAGCTATATAATTACTTCATAGACATTGTTTCTTCAGTAACAAACCATACATTGAAAGATAGAAAAATGAGAAATCCGCAGACCTGTACAGTTTGTCAGTCAGTTTGTATACCTATCTCTATTTCAGTGTGGATCAGCAGAGAGGTCCTGACGATAGAGGGAGACATGGCACCATGCAAAGAGCTGCTATAGCATTTTAAACTCTGAGGATCTGCAGAGTTACGGTATAGAGAAGAACACACACTCTGATTTTAACTGGACATGCTCAGTCTGAGTAATGATCAGGAGGACATGAATTAATCAAAGCAGTTAGTATTATAAATCTATTTAAAGATAGTCCTGATAAACATGCAATTTATTGATTTACTCTGTTTTCTGATTGGAAATGAAATGATATTTAAACAAAACAGGCACTCCTAGGAAGTTGTTGTATGGAAAATGTATGTACATATAGCTCAAATATATAGTTTTAGTGTAGTCTAGCTGGTCAAACTTAAAAACATAATTTAATGTGTAATATATTAATATAGATATATAATGCATATTTAATTTTCCATATTTTTATACACTCAATCTTATGCATATGTATTAGATTATTATTATTATTATTATTATTATTATTATTATTATTATTATTATTATTTATTATTATTATTAAAGTAGTAGTAGTAGTAGTAGTAGTAGTAGTAGTAAAAGTAATATTAATAGTAGTTAAAGTAGTAGTAGTAGTAGTAGTAGTAGTAGTAGTAGTAGTAAAAGTAATATTAATAGTAGTAGAAGTAGTAGTAGCGATAGTAGTTATACAAGTAGTAGTAAATGTAGTAGTAGTATAAGCATTATCAAAAGTAATAGTAATAGTTGTAGTAGTAATCAAGAAAAGCACGTTTTATTTTGTGTATTTTTCCATAATCGTAAGGATATTTAACAGTATAAAAAAGTTTTTAAAAACATGACAAGCAGAAGTATGCAGGAGTTGATTGAGCTCAGATCAACATGTAAGCATTAAGGTGTATTATGTTTGTACACAATTTAATAGTCACAGTGAAATAAATAATAACACTTGATAATAATATCACAGTCTTTGTGGTTTAATTCCAGATGAGTTTTGTTGAAGACACTTTGCTGTGACTTGTTTTCTACCTTTAACATTGTACTTAAGTATTTTTTCCTGATAATGACTAACAAAAATAACCAAGAAGAAGCTTCCTCCAAAATAACAGAATAATAATTCCTTTGAGAATATATAATCTTTATTGAACTGTACATAAATGCATTGAGATTATTTTTGGGTCAACCACTCAGGAAATACAGTGTTGAAGTGAACCTTCATAACTCCACTTTTATAACACACTGCTTTGAATGCACTGTTGGACTAGAATAAGTGCCGTCAGTAATGGTCTCTTACAAATGCTTTATGCTGTCTTCTGTCTTACATTAAAATACAGTCATACCCTGTAGAGAGAAGGACGGCTGCTGTGGCTAATGGGGTAACAATGGTAATAGCTGTCTTTCCAGACATGAGAGAGAGGGCTTGAACACTCAAAACCCCACTCTGAACTGTGACCATTACTCTACTGTCATATATTTATAAGCTTTGGGTTTTTTCCACCTAAATCTGTTCTTCGCCCACTAAAACCAACCGTAAATTATAGGAAAAAAAATGATTTTATTGATCTAATATACTGCAGATGTATACTGCAGATGTAAAGTTAATTCTTTTTGAAGCACTTTTAAATGTAGATGTTCGGAGATTTTATTTTAGAAATTGAGTTTATTCCCTTACAATGCATTTTAGTGCACTTACCAATCATAGGAAGGCATCGAGGAATGAATGAGCGTTTAATTAAATGCATTTCATTCATCATGAATCAGCCTTGAACGTCCACAAAATATCCAAGAGAATATGAATCATTCTCTAAATATTTAAGACCTGTCAACATCCTTAAGTCTGATATATATACCCAGTGCTTAAGCAGCTCAAACAGAACATTATTTATAATAACAGAATATTATAATAACAATAAGTGTCTTGCTGACGTGCTCTACATGTTTGTCCAGGTGAGTAAAACTTTCTCGGAACCACAGAACCGTCCAGAACGAATGTATTCAATACAAAGTTGTTGTTTTTTTACAGCCAACACAGATCCATGTTTCTGATGGTCCAGTAGGTTCATTGTCCAGGCCTGCTCAAGGACACGGTCCTGTCTACATGACACATGGCTTCACGTCCTGACACACGCCCTGGTGGTGGAGCTGGTGGTGGTGGTGGTGGTGGTAGTATGAGCCGCTGGCGGTGGGGTGAAACGAAGCGATGCCGTTAAAGTTCAACACAAAGTCTTTTCTATCACAAACTGGAGAGGAGTGTGTCTGATAGCGAGGAATCCCCACTGTAACACACAAACACAACCACAGTAATCATAACCAACCCTACTGACGTCATGCACGTTTATATCGTGCTTAAATTAACTCTGTCATTTACTCAAACTCCAGTGTCATCTAATGCTTTTGACATTTTTATATTTTGCACTTTCGACATCTTTTATACATATTATATAAATATATAATATCATGTGTACAATTTCATGACTGGACCATCACAAATGGCCCAAAACTCTTTGAAACAGGTTGACTTCTATTTCTTTCTTTTATTATTGTGTACTTACATATAGTTCTGTAAAGTCTGACTCCCATATTTACGTAATGCCTTTATTATTATTATTATTATTATTATTATTATTATTATTATTATTATTATTATTATTATTATTATTATTTATAGACTTATTTTTAATTACTACATTTTCATTTAGTCCATTTTCCCATTGTTTACACACAAATGAGTTTAGAATTATATTATGTGATGTATTCAGTTAACATCATTCATCTCAACTTAGAACAAATCCATTCGGCTCTGTTTATAGTGCTGGGGTTCTTTAAACTTTATGAAGCAAATATATAGACTTCAGTAATAATAATAATAATAATAATAATAATAATAATAATAATTATTATTATTATTATTATTATTATTATTATTATTATTATTATTATTATTATAAAGAATCGTCACTGTAAGAATGTTACATAATAGTATGTTTGATGTTATTATTATTATTATTATTATTATTATTATTATTATTATTATTATTATTATTATTATTATTATTATTATTTTTTTTTTTTTTTTTTTTTTTTTT
>BRDA01006541.1:15576-37658 GCA_036984385.1 Crenuchus spilurus
ATAATTATTATTATTATTATTATTATTATTATTATTATTATTATTATTATTATAAAGAATCGTCACTGTAAGAATGTTACATAATAGTATGTTTGATGTTATTATTATTATTATTATTATTATTTTATTTTTTTATTACGTATAAATAAGGGAGGTAGACTGAGTGTACATATATTTATTTTTAATTTTTGCATTGTACTGAATGAATATATTATATATTGTATATTTACGTTGTGGTGTTTTTAACCCTTTTCAAACCTCTCCTCGTAACAGTTCAGTATTATTTCTATCATCCAGCGACTGGTTTAGCATGTGATGCTGAATAACAACAAATTTCTGAAAGCTGAAGAGCATCAAGTCCCAAACGTTGTTCCTTATAAACTCACGAGATAACCTATGTTTTACAGAACAAGACATTATTGTAATATTTGCAAATGAAAACCTAACAGAAGAAATATATGTAACTATTTAAAGTTCAGGGAAAAGGTCAGTTATTGAGGAGATAAATGATTTTATGGGCAGAGTACTTGAATGGATCCTGGCTGCAGCCAATGCTTAAGCAACATGTTAACTCTTATGAATAGGACTCCAAGCTTCTTTGCCTACACCGCAGAGACCCTCACCAGATGTGATGGTTCAGTGCACTGAGTGTTTAGTTTTCACGCTGCATTGCATGGCATTACAGGACCTGGCTTTAGACAAAATGCAGCTGATTGGCAGCTCATATTTGGCATTAACCTCTTCACTCCTGAGAACACTTTAAGAACAAACAATGTTTTGCAACAATGCGTGTTCATTTTAAATGACATTAAGGCAGAAATAATAATAATAATAATAATAATAATAATAATAATAATAATAATAATAATAATAATAATAATAATAATAAATTGAGTTATTCAGTTGACATTTGGAATACAGATAATTAAGTCTGCAAGATTTTGAAATCTGAGCATATTTATCATTATTATATATAATTTAATCAAATCTAATGTATCTCTTTTATTGCAACATTCACTACATTCATTTAAAATGTCCAGACAGCTGGACATAACATTTTCACTCTTAAAGCCTTTAATGGTTAAGAAGCCAAAACAAGAAAACCTTCAATGTTTTCGCCCAGCCAATAGAAAGCCATGTGAAAGAAAACATAAAAGTGGATGTGACAATGACAAAAATGATAAAAAAAAATAGTGCACTGGACATTTAGAATGAGAAGTACGTCCAGACCAACTTAAAGAGAAAATAACCCTCATGTTAAGTTTAAGAGGACACTAAGCCTCGTCTAAGTCCTTTTCAGCCTTCACTGGTGTTGGGTTTTCATCTCCAATCTGCTGGCTAAGACAACTGTGTTTTCTTAACCCTGAAGACTGGGGTTAAGAAACGATGAGAGGAACTGAAAAAAAAGTTCCAAAAAGAGCCCAGAAGAACATGGTTCTTCTACAGAATTAAAAAAAATAAATGTGCCACAAAAGCACCATTAAGAACCTTTTCAGTGGCTGCCTCTTTTGAGAATTCTATTGTAAATATTTTATTTTAATATTTTAACTGTTTTTAAGGAAGCATTTTTTGTGTTCTTTTAAGGAAGCAAAAAGTGATTCCATGATCAAAGAACCCTTTGTGGAACTTTTTTTCTGAAGTGCATAGGTCAGGAACATGTTTTCACTGCTCAAGAATGCAGGGTACATCCTCTTATTTTCTCTTTGTCATAGAATATTAAAAAAATGAAGGATTCATTATTTTTTTAAAATAACCCTTTAAGACAGTCGGGTTTCCTTCAAGAACCTTTCAAGACAAGTTCAATGAGTTTTCAAAATGGCTACAATCTGAGAAACACCAAGATCTTCCAGGAACGTTTTTGTTTTCGTTGTTGTTGCTGATGATGATGTTTTAGAGTAAAATGAATAGATTCAGGCACATTGTTCTGTGAAAGCTGGAAAGTGCTTCATGTCGTGATCATTTGAAACTGGGCCTATTGATTCCCAATGTTAGCATAACTACGATGAAATGTAGAAATAATTTAAGATGGTCTTATGAAGCACAGTTTACTCATTCATAACCTGACATAAAGATTAGATACAATACATGCCATTTAAATTGTGAATGCATTTGAATATTCACAGGTTTATTTAAGAGTCATTCTAAGACAAACATGGCTTCATGTACTAATACAATGAGCTGGGAACACCAAACATCTCTCACTCATCTCTGCTCAGACGTTCTATCTACTACTGAAATGATGAACCTGTGATCTAAAAGAAAACTAATACATTTCATCTTACGCCTCTTCTTCATTATGTTTAAATGAAAATAAAAATGTAAAGTTGATTACTTTCTTTTTGAATCATTGATTCATCTTTTGGGCAGTAAAGCTTATTTATGAGCAGTAACAAGTCTGAGACGTCTGGTGTTGCTAACTTATTAGTTTACACTAAGCCTTGTTAAGTTTCCTTATAATGGGTTCAATAAAAGCTTTAAAATGTAAAATGTATTACTTTCATTTTGGATCATAAGTTCATCATTTGAGCAGTAGAGAGTTGAACAGTAATAAGTTAGAGAAGTTTGGTGTTCCTATAGCCATGTTAAGCTTTTTCTTATAATGGGTTTAAATAGGAATAAAAAGCTTTAAATGTAAAATGTTTTATTTTCCTGTTAGATTAGTTCATCGTTTCAGTATTAAAAGGTATATGAGTACGAGAATATCATCTTATTTAGTTTATTATTATTATTATTATTATTATTATTATTATTATTATTTATTCAGTACAGATTAACTTTGACAATGGTAAGCAGAATAAACCTGTTTTGGGTCAAAATGTGTTATAAATAAATAACACAAATATGTCATTTATTATTATTATTATTATTATTATTATTATTATTATTATTATTATTATTAATGAAATACATTTGAGGCATAAACCATAATATAATCAGTTGTAGCCTGTCTGAAGCTCGAAGGTCTTACCTGCTATATCAGCCGAGTCCCTGCCGCTGTGGTGCAGGTAGCTCTGCTCCAGTGAGTAGGGGGACATGCCGGAATGCAGCGCGGAGGATGTCGGGCTGCTGCTGCTGCTGGAGGCCAGCTGTTGCTGCTTGATGTACGGAGCGGTTGAAGCCCAGTGCGCGGATGGGCACTCCAGCGCTCCTGCCACGGCCGGGGACGAATGCAATGGGCTGCTGCTACTGTCCGCTGGACCGTACTCCCCACCCGGAGTTACCTGGCACGCGGTCATATACGCGGAGCCCGGCGCGGGCGTCATGTGGTGCGGTGCCCCGTTGGCCATTGCGTCCAGCCCGTAGCCGTTGGCCATGGCGTCCAATCCATAGCCGTTGGCGTGGCAAGCGGGCGACGTCTGGAAGTCGAAGTTCTGGGGCAGAACCGGAGCCCCGAAGCCGATGCCGTTCATCACGCGATACATGGCCGGCTTCAGGGCCTGGCACTTCCTTCTGAAGCCGCGCGGTCTTCGACGAAAGGAGCCTTCCTCGAACATGAACTCGCTGCCAGGGTCGATGGTCCAGTAGTGTCCTTTGCCCGGTCGGCCCAAGCCTTTTGGCAGCTTGATGAAGCACTCGTTCAGGGACAAGTTGTGGCGCACCGAGTTCTTCCAGCCTTGGTAGGAGCCCCTGAAGAAGGGGAACCTGGCTTGGAGAAACTGGTAGATCTCGCTCAGCGTGAGCCGTTTAGTAGGGGAACTCTGGATGGCCATCACGATCAGGGCAATGTAGGAGTACGGCGGCTTCTCCGGGCGCCTCATGCCGGAGTTGGACTTCTTGGCTTTGGCGCCGCCCGCCGCCGATGTGGCCGAGGTCGAGCTCTGGAGCACGGCGTGCAGAGAGCCGGCAGACGCTGGACTCGAGCGGAGAGGAGGCGGAGGGTCCAGCTGCTGCTGGGACGTCTCGGTGGTCATGTCTGCGTGGTCCAACAAAAAAACGTCCAAGATTTTCCAACCAGATGTTGGGATTCTTTCAATATACTCGAATAATCTCGTTTTTCCTCAATAGTGTTTCCAAGAGCAGTGCATTGTTTAAAAGTGTAAACTAGCCGAACATCTCCAGATCTTAACCTTGAGTTTTTCTTGCTCCTTTTGGAGCGCTGTAGAGCTACGTGTCCCCAGGACTGCCACTCGTCTTTGCTCTCTTGGTGGCCATGGCGAGGACTAAGCAAAGCCTTAAAGAGAGGAGGAAACTCAACTGCTGCTGTACCCAAACAAAACGCGACCACCTATCAGTTCGTAAATCTCCTTCTTGCCCTCCTCCCATCCCTCCCATCTAGATCCTCTCCAAATCCCTCCAAGAAATCTCCTTGGACTGCCCAGCCAGCTCCCCCACCCCCACCCACTACCCCATCCCCTTTTCAAAGACTGGCCCACGTCCAGCCATCAGTCCAGCAGAGAGTTTATGCAGAGTCCTACCCCTACTGCCCCCACAGTCCTCATACACGCAATACGGCCATTTGTCAAAAAAGCCCCGGGTTGGACGTTTCAGTCAACAGCGCCACACGCCAGAGAGATGGTGATGGAGGATGGAGAACTTTCATCAGGAAACTGTCCCGAATAGACTGTGAAGAAGCTCAGGAGCATCCTCTTGCAGAAAGTACACGACCTAAAGGGAGGGTGGAGAGGAGGGGGTGTAAGCGGTGGTGGTGGGCGGTTGAAGGGGTCTTTCGCTATGTGTACATGCTTGTAAAGGGGCTGTTCTGGATAAATGGCTTTGACATGAGTGGAAACAGGCTTTTTCCATCAGCCGCCTGGGATACCACACACAGTGCAGTTTCAGTTTACCATCCCGGGCCGAGGTCCTCCACCGCGGCTAATTAACAGTGGAAAGTGCGCTTAATTGGCGACGGCGATCCAAATCCGAGGCAATTCAAGCTAATAATAATACTCATCAAATTTATAAAGACAACTAACCCAATAAGCCATTTAATACCAACAACTGTGTCAAACATAAGGGGTGCAAAATATGTAAGTAATGTCTTAATGAATCAATGCTAAGAAAGAGTTTATGCAAATTAATATAACTCAACAGCTCTAATTACTATCATTACTCTCACATGGTAGAGCCATTGCTTTTTGGACTTTACCATATGACAGTATCACAGTATTGCCAGTACAGTAATACACCTATTACCATGGTAAAACTTTGTATTATTATTAGCATTGTAGTACCACCATGGGTCCATAAATGTTGTAAGGCAAAGGTTTAACCATGGTATTACTTTTTTGTAATGTTTGAATCATTTATTGATGCACAGCTTGTTTTGATGGGAATGAAAGTCTTTGTTTATTGATTAGCCAAAGAGAACCTTCCTGATTGAGATGTTTAGAAGGTCTATATATATATATATATAAATGAAAGTGGCTGATAAAGATGGCAGATTGTCTGATGGGTCATTCAACAATTGAATAATGCTTAAAACATCCTTATTTTTTAATGATGGGTTAATAGAACCCAATTTGCGTCATTTCCATAACATGGGGCCTTTTTTTCTCCAAAATTTAAAATATGCTGAAAAACTTCATTTTTGTTCACAGTGGAATTCAAACAGGGAAGCCGTAAAATATTTTATATTAATTACAGGCAAAGAGACATACATCCAGCCTATTCATATGTTAATAGTAATGCCCAGTCCTGCGCCCAGTGAGGGGGTATAGGGGTCTAACCACGACCGTGATAAGGATTAAGCAGGTGGGGTAATGGATGGATGGACTATGAATATTAATATAATCAAACTCCAAATATTCTGATAGTTTGAGATTTTTTATTTCTGATTTTTATACTGATCATGAGTAAAACAAAGGCTTGTCACTTTGTGCATTGAATATAAAATATGACAGTCATTGTTTTAGTGAATCAAAATTAATTACTATAAAATTGTATATTTCATATCTAATTATATAAATGTACTTTTATTATACTATTTTTCTTTGTACAGTAAATTATTCAAATGATTAAGTAATGCCTTAATGTTTAAGATGTGTTATTGAGACACATTGAGATAGTTCTCAACTAAAACTCAACTAAGCTGTAATGAAGCATTCATTGATAAACATGTATTCAGAAATAAAGACTTTTATTTAATTTTATTTTTTGTCAATAAGAACCTTATTTAAAACCTTTTGTAATATTTGCATAAATGAAAGTGGCTGCTAAAATCGAATATAGTTCAACCATTTAGTAATTGTAATTTAGACAACCTTAAGTACCCTAGGTTGAAATGCTGTATTAAATACAGCTCAATTTGGGTTATTACACTGGGGCACTATATGAGAGGACATGTTACAGACTCTGCTGGGTCATAAAACTTACCAAACAGGTAGAGTCAAACAACCTACTTTGAACCAGCATTGGGTTTTATCTACAAATTTTCTTAAATACTGAGTTATGTGCAACACACTTGCTGTGCAATTTATTTCATATCAACCTCACAGCCAGGACATATTTGCAAATGAGATCAATTTTAACATGCGCTCTAAAAAAACAATGGATTAAAAATTACCCAATTTGGGTCAAATTGGCAATTCATCACTGGGTCCAATATGGACAAACCCAATTATGCTGGGTTACCAGTTTGACCCAATGTGCTGGGTTGGGTATATACCCATCTTTTGGAGAAAAAAAATCTGAATATTGGTTTATAGCTTGATATAACATTATAAAATAAATAAAATTAAGAATCAATGGACATCATTTGAACAAATATCGACTACATACTCAAACATGCCATACACAGTACCAGTCAAAGGTTTGGACAGCTTCTCTTTCAATGTGTTACTTTTTTTCTTTAAATGAATACTGAAGTCATCCAGACTGTGAGTGAACACATAATGAATCATGTAGTAAACTTAAAAGTGTTAAACAAACCAAAACATGTTTTAGATTTTACTTCAAAATAGACACAACTGATGTCTCAAACACATTAAGAGGCAAGAAATGGAAGTAATGAGCTCTTGACAAGACACAGCTGTTAACTGAAAGCCATTCCAGGTGACTACCTCGTAAAGCTGACTGAGAAAATGCCAATAAATCTGCATCTAAGCAAGAGGTGCCTACTGTGAAGAATGTAAAATATAAAACATATTCTGGTTTGTTTAACACTTGTTTGTTTACTAAATAATTACATATATATTTAGTTTGGATGACTTTAATCTACAATACTGAACATTTTTAAATCATGAAAAAGTACTGAATCTCCATAAGATACCCTTTTGACTGGTATGTGTTTAACGTAATTAATTGTGTTATTTTAGATGGTACTGAAAAATGCTAAGGTATATTTAAATGTATGGAAATACCACCAGGGTGGGGACCCTGGCATATTTTTGGAAAGAGACTTTTTTAACAAATGGTGGAACTCAAAATGCTTGAACCAAGTGATGCAGTTCCAAGAGGAGGCTCTAGACGATGTCTCGGGGAGACATTTGTGGCGCGCAAAACGTGCGCAAAGTCTGAGGCCGCAGCGCCGCGAAACAAGTGTTAAAGCTGTGAAGTACGCAAAATACGCGCCGGAGTAGCTCGGATTTCAAAGGCTGTTATCAAACGCAGGCCTTAAAGGATGTGGAGATAAGCATCAATCTCTGCTTCACAACAATAAAAGGTAAAGAGCATCATATCCAGCCACTTTCCGGACACATCAAACCCCGATCCCCCCGCTGCGCTCAGGAAGCTGCGCTCAGAGAGAACCGCAGACTTTAAAGAGTTTGACTGCAGCGATGCGGGAGCACATTGTTACAGCTCAGAGCTCTGATTCTGCTGCTATTTTAGGTGAACACATACTTTCTACTTTTAGCTAAACTCTCTCTCGCTCTCTCTCTCTCAGCTGCGTCCCTTTCTCTCTGCGCATGCGCTCCTCTCAGGCTTTTACTTTCAGCCCGTGACTGGGGGCGGATATTTGTATTTCTAGTCAGAAAAACATAAACAGTGAGAAGCCAAATCCGTCTGTGTCCGCTCTCAGGAGAAGTCCGTGTAGAAAAGAAGAAGAAAAAACAACATAGAATTTCAACAGGCGCCTGTGATTGACCCCCCCCCAATACTAAACCTCCCATACTGACCATTGTTTATGAAGGAGGAATAATCAAACAAATACTGCTTTAATAATCATACAGTGCTCTGGCTGGAGTGCGTTTCTATGTGCTTCCACAGCTTCAGTGTCTCCCACAACTTACTCAGTGAGGTTATAAAGCCAGTGTTAAATCAACACTACTAGAGTTAAATTAACACTGAGGGTGTCCAAATGTAATTCTCTCAGTTTTAATTTAACTCTAATAGTGTTGATTTAACACTGGCAGATTTACTGTGTAGTACATTTACATTTAGCAGATGTTCTTATCCAAAGGGATGTACAACAGTGTTTTGTTGCATTAAGAGAATTATCTCAGCTAGTACAGACAGGTTAGAGTCCAAATTACTTTTCAGTTCACACACTGAACTAAACCATCACTAATAATTAGAAAAAAGGAAAGATACACAATTATACACAATATAAGAGCCTTACAATGCATTACAATAGATTACTCTCCAGCAAGTGTAATGCAGGTTTCTATATATTAGTGATTAATAATGTTTATTGTGGTTGTTTATGGACTAATATCTCCTATTCTAGTGATTAATAATGTTTATTGATGTTGTTTATGGACTATCTCCTATTCTAGTGATTAATAGTGTTTACTGAGGTCGTTTTTGTACTAATATCTCCTATTCTAGTGATTAATAGTGTTTACTGAGGTTGGTTATGGAATAATATCTCATATTCTAGTGATTAATAATGTTTATTGAGGTTGTTTATGGACTAATATCTTCTATTCTAGTGATTAATAGTGTTTATTGAGTTTCTTTATAGACTAATATCTCCTATTCTAGTGATTAATAATTTTTACTGAGGTTGTTTATGGACTAATATCTCCTATTCTAGTGATTAATAGTGTTTATTGAGGTTGTTTATGGACTAATATCTCCTATTCTATAGTGATTAATAATGTTTATTGAGGTTGTTTATGGACTAATATCTCCTATTCTAGGGATTAATAGTGTTTAGGTTGTTTATGGACTATATCTCCTATTCTAGGGATTAATAGTGTTTTTTGAGGTTGTTTATGGACTAATATCTCCGATTAATAGTGTTTATTGAGTTTTTTATGGACTAATATCTACTATTCTAGTGATGAATAGTGTTTTTTGAGGTTGTTTATGAACTAATATTTCCTATTCTAGTGATTAGTAGTGTTTATTGAGGTAGTTTATGGACTAATATTTCCTATTCTAGTGATTAATAGTGTTTATTGAGGTAGTTTATGGACTAATATTTCCTGATGAATAATGTTTATTAAGGATGTATATGAACTAATTTTTCCTATAGTAATCAGTAATGTTTTTTTTAAGTGGACTAATATCTCATGTTATTGTGAATAATGTTATTTATTGAAGATTTTTGTTGTTTAATGTTATTCTCGTGATTATTAATAGTGTTTTTTGAGGTTGTTTATGGACTAAAATCTGTTTTTCTAGTGATTAATACTGTTTATTTGTTTATGGACTATTCTAGTGATTTATCATGTTTATTGAGGTTGTTTATGAACTTATTTCTTATGTTTTAGTTATTAATACTGTTTAATGAGCTTGATTGGACTAATATCTCTATTCTAGTGATTAATAGTGTTTATTGAGGTTGTTTATAGACTAATATCTCCTATTCTAGTGATTTAATAGTGCTTATTGAGGTTGTTTATAGACTAATATCTCCTATTCTAGTGATTAACAGTGTTTTTTGAAGTTGTTTATGGACGTAATTCTCTTTATTTTTGAGCTTCTTTATAAACTAATGTAATGTAATAGTGTTTATTTAAGTTTTATAAATAGTACATACAGTATACAGTGTGTGTGTGTGTGTGTGTGTGTGTGTGTGTGTGTGTGTGTGTGTGTGTGTGTGTGTGTGTGTGTGTGTATGCGTGTGACACACCATTTGGACAAGCGGAGGGTTTGCAGTGCTACCTGTAGGCTGCAGCATTGTCTCTCTATGAGATGTGCTCACCTGTATACTGGTTATGTAGTCCAGTCATCGTTAGTACAGCTCAGGTACATTCAGCATCAGCACTCATACAGCAGATCATAAACTGCATACTGACTTCAACATCAATCTATATGTCTAACTATCTACCTGTCTGTCCATCTCTCCATCTCACTGTTTGACTATCTGTCTAACTGTCTGTCTTTTATATAATTTATTGTAAGAATACACTTATGATTTTGAATGCAAAAAAATACTATGTAATCAGCCAAATCTGTTATTAATTATAGTCCGAGGTGTGCTGCTTTATCTGGTTATTATTGTTTATCACCTTAGTTACATTTGCATTACTCTTCAAATCAATGTGCAGTTTGGATGTAAATTTGCTTATGTTACACTAATAATTTGTCCATGATTTTTGGTTTCAGGTGTTCGTTTTGTTCTGCCTTTAGAGTATTTTTACTGTAGTTGTTTGTGATCCAACTCTTACAAAATATACGGTATTGCCATCAGTGTCCAATCAACACCACCAATACTGTTTGGTAGAGATATATCATTACTTTTACACGATGATGAGCTTTTGGACGTAATCGGAAAGTACCTGTACAGGTCTGATGTTCTAGTCCTTTTTAAAATTGATTTACATTCTGAGTTAACTGAGCCCAAAGTGTTAAGTGTTCTGATCAGAACTTTTACTTCTTTATGACATCAAAGCGCTGACACATTTAGTCACGTGACGCATTTATATCAATCCTATTCATTACGATCACACACCTGACAGGTGACCATTTATACAAACATTGATTATCATTGTGATTTCTAATGTTACAGAATATGTCAATGATTTATGTATTTAGGCTACAAAACTTTTATGTTTATTCTTTTGAGTTTTATTAATTAATTACTTTATTTATTTTGATGTTTATTTAGTTAGTTAGTTCGTTTTTATTCTTCAAATTTCGGTATTTTTTCTTTCATTTCGTTATTTTCCTCCCATTGTTTTCTTCATTTTTGCTTCAGTTCTTTCTTCCTTTATTTATTTATTTTATTCTTTCATTTTCCGTCTTTTTCTTTTTTCTTATTTTCCTTTCGTTTCTTTAATATTTCTTTTTCTTTGTTTTTGTTTCACATGTTTGTTTATATATTTATTTTCTGTATTTTTCTCCATTTCGTTTATTCTCTTTTTCTCAATGTTTTCATTTGTTTAATTGTTAATTGATTCTTTATGTCTTTCCTGTAATTTTTTTTGTTGTTGTTCTTAGTTTTTTCTTTAATCAATATTTCCTTATTTTTCGTTCTTTGTTTTTCATTTTTGTTCCTTGTTCATTTTCGTTTTGTTTATCTTATTTTTTGTTTATTTTTCTTCTTTTTTGTCCTATTTCCTTTTTCTTTTTGTTTGTTGTTTTTGTCTTTCTTTTTGTCCTTTCGTTTTTGCTACAGTAGCAGTGAGCTGGAGTTTATGTTTTGTTATTTGCATATCACACAGAGTAAATGTGGGATTTAAAATGGATTATTTGTGTCAGTTTTTAAATGCTATGGTTGTGTTTACTTCCAGCTGTTTTATGTGCAGGTCGTCCAATCTCACATCAACAGTCTTACCATCTACACAAAAACAAAACAGTACTGGACTGGAAAGTTTTTTAACTTTATTTTATAACTCAATTTAAAAGTACTAATCTACTCCTAATCTTACAGGTACTGCACCACAAATGCTACCTTTATAATGTTGGTGCAGAACCTTTTATCTGAGATAAAAAAGCGTGTTTCGGGCAGAATGTAATGGAGATTTATTCTATTATTTATTCTATTATTTAGAAAAAATATAAATGTTAATAAAGCATTTAAAATTAGAATTCTGCAAGCAAGCCTGTATTATAGAGCAGAAAATACCTTATATATCCTATACAGTATATGTCATATTAAACACACTGACTCTAAATAATATTATATTTTATGGCTCAATGCTTTTCTACATGAACACACCAAACATGACTCATGCTGTTCAAATAGAGTTTTATTCAGTAGCTGTAAAAAAAACATGGCATGCATTCTTTCAGTAGAAATTTACAGTGCTGTCCAGTTGACCACTTCTCACCTGTCACCTGTACCGTGTACAAATAATAATAATAACAAATAATAATAAGTAGAAAACTATGGGCAAGAAGCCCCATGTCCAGCAACATCTGACCAAAGCAAGACTGTTTATACAGGCTTATAACAGTATGTACAGATGGAGAGGAGTAAGGAGAAAGACCTCCCCTCCTTCTGTCCCTTAGAAAAATATACTCTGGTACTATTATGGTTGTATGTCTTAGTATTACCATGATACATTCAAATATACCATGACAGTACCATATAAAATTACTAATCACTTTCTACACACTCCATGTATTAAGATAGATTTACGTTTCTTGGACCACAGTACTATAGTAATATTACCACAGTAAAATTAGTTTTATTACCAAGGTAAAAGTAGTTCTATTACTGTAGTATTTCCAGTACAATCGTGGTGTTTTGTTAATACTACAGAAAAAAAACTACATAGAATTATTATGGTGAAACTAGTTTTACTAGCTGCATTAATATAACCATTACTACCATGGTAAAACTAGCTGCATTACTGTATATCTATGCATCATGGAACTGCCATCATGGTAGTGTGATGGTAAAACTATGTTGTATTACTGCAGTATTACCATGACACCACATTATTGTAGAACCATGGATTGTTGGACCCTCCCAGTACCATAGTGTACTACGATGGTAATACAGTGGTTACCAAAGTAATAAAACTGATGGCAGTTCTATGGTAATACAAGTACTTTTACCACAGTAAAATGAGCTATATTACTGTAGAATAATCACTGTTTTACTGTGGTGAAAATTTGTTGTATTACCATCACGTTAACGTCCAACAACTTTTGGTTGTACCATAATGTTTTTATCAGGGTGATTTTTAAATTATTACTACTGTACTTCTTTGTAAGGGGGTTTGTGCGTGCACTCCTTCCCTCCATCATCTCTTCTACATCCACCCACCCCCCCGACCCCATCCCCCAAAGTTTCCAAGGCAACGGGATGCTGAAATGACCAAAAACAAAGTTCTCTGCAAAACGTCCAGTGCAGGGGTATTAAAGTGCCATCGTCGCGTCCTAGAACCACCCGGTCGCGGGTCACGCCAGCAGATAGTCTATCTGAAACGGGTGGTGGTAGCCCCCTACGGCCGCGGGTAGCGTGCCGAGAGGAAGAGGAGGAAGAGGTGGGTGAGGCAGCGGAGGAGGAGGAGGAGGGAGGAGGAGCAGGGATGCTGGCGAGGAGGTGTAGTAGTAGAAGTCCCGTCTCTGCCTGTCGTCGCTCCTGAACGGCGTGCTGAGGATGCTGTCGATGGCGAACGAACTGGAGAACTTGGAGGCGGAGGCGCTGGGAGCCGCCTGGACTACGTCCTCCTCGTCCTCGTCGTCCTCGTCCGGCTTCTTCTTGCCAATGCGCTTCCTCCGGCGGCGGAACACGCCGTCCGCGAACGTGTACTCGCTGTGCGGGTTCAGCATCCAGTAGTTGTCCTTTCCCCAGGGGCGCGACGGGTCGCGCAGCACTTTGAGGAAACAGTCGTTTAGGGACAGGTTGTGGCGCACCGAGTTGCGCCAACCCGTGTAGCTGCCACGGAAGAAGGGAAACTTGCGCATGAGGTAGTCATTGATCTCGGCCAGCGTCAGGCGGCCGGAGCTCGAGTCCCTGATGGCCATGGCGATGAGTGCGATGTACGAGTACGGCGGTTTGGGTCTGCGTGTGTACGGCTTGCCCTTGGCGCCCGGACTTGTGGAGCCTGGGGCATCTCCGACCGGAGCGCTGACCGCGGAGGTGACCGGGGGCGCGGGGCTGTGCGCCACGCAGTCTCCGTCGGAGCCCAGCTCGTCGTCGGCGGGCACGCCGGAGCGCGTGCCTCCCAGCAACTGGAGCTTCATCTCAAAACTTAGAATTGAGCGCCTCCCTCCAGTTTATCCCGAAAAGTCCATCAACTTCTCATCCAGAGCCGCGCGTAAAAGCGCACCGCGCATTCACGTCGACGGTCCACGTATCGTCTGATCCACCGTGCTGCCACGCTCATATAGAGCAGCGCACACCTCCAGACCTGCCTACGAAGGGGCGGGGCCTCAAAGCACCCTCAACCTTCACCAAGAAACAAAGAGTTCAAAAACAACTTCAGTGTCAGAGCGCAGTGCTTGTAGCATTTCAGGCCACTGCGAGGGGCGTGTCTTACCTGTGCGTGTGTGCACACCTGTGAACGTATTTCGCGTCAGGCAACCAGGTGGCGTGCGTTTACCAGACAACCTGTGTTTATCAGTGCAGCAGGACTTTTTGTGTTGGAGGTCAGAGTGAGGTTTATGTAACATCGAGATAAATAATCACGACTTATATACGTTTAATATGAATCAAATTAACCCTCATTAAAAAAGAAAAGTGACCAACTCTACAAATGCTGCTGCTATGCTCAGTCTATGGTGAGGTTAAAAACAGTGTCACCACTTGTTAAGCTTCGGTGGAGAAATTTAGCACAACTTCTAAATTCTGTACCTTGGAATAGTGAAACAGAACAACCTTGATGAACACTATCAGTCAGTAGATGAGATATTAGGCACAATCTAAAAAAATACTATTAATCACTACAATAGGAGATATTAGCCAGAACTTCAGTAAACACTATTAATCATGAATAACCATTACTAATCACTAGAAAAACGGTGAAAATAGTTCATAAACAACTGCAACAATCACCATTAATCATTAGAAGAGGTGATATTAGACATTCACATGCTTTATTGGTATGAGATAGTCAATGTTATTCACTTCATCAGTGAGTGGTATTAATGTTGTGGCTGATTTGTGTGTAAATATGGTAATACAGTCACTGGTCAACAGACAACTTACAGCTGTTCCACAGCAGTGGAAGTCAATAATGCTTTGAAAGCTGATGCAAACAATGTCTACAGGTGTTCCAACTTTAGCTGATTACTTCGTAATCCTCTGTGTGTATAAGCAGTGCTGGAACAGACTGTGTTACTGCACACTTTAGAGCCAACACTGCACTGCTTAATGAAGAGAAAGGGCTGAGTTTGTATACAGATGATCCTGAAAGCCTTCATTACCTGGATCAAGTGTGAGATTAAGGTTTGAGCTCAACTCTGCAAGGCAGTAGAACTCCAGGACCAAGACTGGCAATCTGTGTGACACCCATCTGTGAGATGATGTGGTGGTGGTGTGTTAGTGTGTGAGCTGCTGGAGATGTTAAACACTGTGTCACTCACTGTCCTCTATTAGACACACTTACCTTTTTGGTCTTGTATATGTAAAGTCAGAGACAGCCGCTCAGCACAGTTTGTGTTGGTCCTCTAGTCCTTCACTGATAACAATGTTGGCTGGTTGGTCAGTATTTTCATTCCAACAGGTGTTTAAAAACATCAGCAGCTCTGCTGTGTCTGGTTCACTCTAACACTCCACCACCACAGCAGTGTCACTGAGAATGATCCTCCTGCTCTGTGGGGCCCTGACTATTGAAGAACAGTGTAATAAAGTACACAGAAAAACAGATAAACTACAGTCTGTAACTGCAGAACTATAAAGAGCATCTAGAACAAGGTCAGTGGAGCTAAAATGGGCAATGAGTGTAGATACAAGAATAGACAGAATAAATACATGCCTCCCATTGCTTACTTAGAAGAGGTGTGGAGGAAAATTCTTCTGTAGAGAGTTCTTTCAAGAGCTTCTTCCACAGCCCTGAATAAATGTCAGCTATTTGTGTAATAAACATTTCTGAAGTGCTTGTGAGAGGATCAGGTGTCGCTCAGTCTTGTTCTACCATGACAGGTGTTTGAGAACAAGACTAATGCGTAGATGCTGAACTTCTGCGTAACTACTTATCTAAAACAAACTTTGGGCATTCATCAGGGAGCTGGCTCCTGAAAGGTTCCTCACTGATGAATGAGAGCATGATGCAGATCCCTTGACAGTGGAACAAAGGAGAACCCTTCCATCAGAAACCAGGAGCTTGTTGTCAGAACATTCTTGGACAGAGGACGTGTCTGTACATTATGGAGTGGCAGAAAGTGCATACTCAATTTGAAATTACTTAAAAAAAACTTGACACTGCTTAAAGTGGCCCATAGCATGGCACACAGTTTATCTTGTTTTTCATTAAATAAGAATTTGGTATATGAACATTGTAAAAAGGCTCAAAATCCCATCCTTTCTGAAAGAAATGTTTTTTCTGATGTCACAAAAAATCACTGCATATAAACTCACTGGACAAAAATTGTGTTGTAGTAACTTCAGGCTCCTTAAGATGGTGCTGTGTGAGGATGATCAGGCTACAAATACCTGCAGGGTGTGTGACAGGACTCAGATTGAGAAGAGGTGCTACAGTGCAGTGAGTCTCATTCAATGTGTGTAAAATGTGTCACAGAGCAGATGTTAATGATAAAGGAGTGATTGTATGTTTGGGTTAAAGGTCAGAGTGTGAAGGAAGTAGCTGAATTTGCAGGTGTATGGAAGTGTACAGTCATACAGGTCTACCAGCAGTGCTAACAATGCCAGTCTACAGGACAACAGAGTCTGCTTGTGAAGGACGTGCATTGACTTCTAGAAGTAATTCTTGTCTGGAAGTGAAGAGATTTTCATTCTCAAGCTGTGAAACCTGCCAGTGGTCCCGTTCCATCAGTTTCAGCCTCAGTTCTGAGGAGAATGTCCTGTAGACTGGCATTGTTAGCACTGCTGGTAGACCTGTATGACTGTACACTTCAGTACACCTGCACATTCAGCTACTTCCTTCACACTTTGGACAAAATAAAATCACTATTTTTTGCCATTCAATAACATCAACAGTGGCTTTAGAACATCACATAATCCTCCATCAAGCTTCACCTGGTACAGAATTATCAGCCCTTTTGTACATCAGTCACATCATGTATTTTGTCCATGATGATGGTTTTACACTCTGATACAACTGAATGGTGTGCTCACTTATGCAGTAAACCTGTTACTGACATCTGTAACATCCCAGGCCAAGTTCATTCCAAACCAGGGGTGAGTCATAAAATTCTGATATGACTGTGTATTTAAATAATTTTGGAAGCTATACTACATTGGCATCTTGGTTCTGAGACTCATTTCCACAGTGTACATTGAAAGAGCATATCCTTTCAAGAGGAAAATGTGTCTTTTTCACCAACTTAGTCTGACAAAGACAAAAACTGCCAGATTTATTCATTTAACACAAATAATCAGTCCAAACTGAACACTACATTATGTCCCTTCGGTGCTGTGCAGCCTGAAATTAATGACTCAAACTCAAAATCTCCTAAATTTTCAGTGTTCAGCAGTAAAATGTTGTATGATATTAGAAATCATAAAACACATTTTTGTTGTGGTCAGTTTAAGGCTTCTTTTACATATAAAATATATTTATTTCCTGTGGATGCTGTATAAAACAACAGTAGGACTTGGTCATGCAAATTCATCAGGATTATTTCTAATTAGAAAGAGAAAAACAAATGCAAATATCTTTAATTGACAGAAAGCTTATATGACGATCATATCTGAACATTAAACAGTTTGCAGCTGTGGCACCTGGGTAGCAGGTAGGAGTTAGGTGACATGCTCAATAGCACTTCAGTCATGTCTTGTAGGGGCCATTTATCATAATAAAATGCTTAAACCAGATTTTAAATAGCCCGGCTTTTAATACAGCTTGTGTGAACATTTCGGTTTGGTCCAGTTTCTTAGGTGTAGTCAGTCAGTGACACTGATATGTCAAACTGAGTAACTCAACATCATATATTCAAAATAATCAGCACCAAACCTAACATTGTTGTGCTTTAGTGCAGTTAAAGTCATTAGTTGTGATTTAAACATACACTACTGCTCTGCTAAGTCAGTTTCAGTGCTTCTCTCATAAACAAAATGAAATGGATGTAAAAATGTCACCAGATAAGTAGATCTGGCCAAAAGAGAAGCGGTTGCTCTCACCATTCTGAGAAATGTAAAAAGTTTCTCAGCTTGAATAACACTTAGTAACTGTATCTTTAAGTCTTTGTCTGAAATAACAGAGAATATGCAAGTCCTGGCATGACTGCGCCATATCATAGCAACGTCTGACACAAGCATATGGAGTAATAACATACATTTTGTCATTGGCGATGAGCTTAGGAAAGGCAGCAAATGTGGTATACTTATAATCACTGGATGTCACGACATTTTATCTCATAGGGATTGTTTTCAACAACATGGACTCATATACAGACTTTATTTTTTTGGAAACAGAGCTGTGATTGGCCAGCTAGCAAATCTTTCATAACATGAAGAATGACTGTCAGAACTGGGCTAGTTTCAGGTGCCAGAATCCATGTATTTGATGCACATTGGCTAAAGAAGAAATGCTTGACTTTATATACATGCATTGTAACATTAAATTATATATATACACTGCTCAAAAAATAAAGGGAACACTTAAACAACACAATGTAACTTCAAGTCAACCACACTTCTGTGAAACCAACCTGTCCAGTTAGGAGGCAACACTGATTGTGAATCAGTTTCACCTGCTGTTGTGCAAATGGAACAGAGAAACAGGTAGAAATGAGAGGCAATTAGCAAGACAACCCCTATACAGGAGTGGTTCTGCAGGTGGTGACCACAGACCTTTTCTCTGTTCTCATCCTTTCTGGCTGATGTTTTGGTCACTTTTGCATTTTGTCAGTTCTCTCACCATAGATGTGGCATGAGGCGATGTCTACAACCCACAGAAGTTGCTCAGGTAGTGCAGCTCGTTCAGGATGGCACATCAATGCAAGCTGTGGCAAGAAGGTTTGTGTGTCGGTCAGCACAGTGTCCAGAGCATGGAGCAGATACCAGGAGACAGGCCAGTATACCAGGAGACATGGAGGGAGCCATAGAAGGGCAACAACCCAGCAGCAGGACCGCTACCTCCTCCTTTGTGCAAGGAGGAACAGGAGGAGCAGAGCCAGAGCCCTGCAAAATGACCTCCAGCAGGTCACTAATATCCATGTTTCTGCTCAAACTGTCAGAAACAGACTCCATGAGGGTGGTATGAGATTTTGAGTATGATTCCAAATCCAGACCTCTAAGGGGTAATAATTTTGATTTACATTGACCATTTTTATGTTATTTTGTTCTTAACGCATTCCACTATGTAATAAATATTTTCAACTGGAATATTTTATTCATTGAGATCTAGGATGTGTTATTTTAATGTTCCCTTTATTTTTTTGAGCAGTGTATGACCAATCATCCCCAACATTAAGTCCACTCATATATAGTGAATACTGATTGATTATCTCATAATAATAGAACATGTGAAGGTCTGGGATATATTAAGTGACAACACCTGAGCCACTCTGACAAAGTTCAAATAGTCCACATGACTGGGCTGGAGCATGGCCAAAGCAGCAAGATGTTTCCAATCAACACTGGTCACTATCTACAAATAGTGGCCTCCAAATTCTCCAGATCAGCCAGTCCAATCTGTGGTGGCTACGATTCACAACTTACAGGACTTAATGAATCTGGTCGTAATGTCAGGATGCCAGATACCAGAAGACACCATCAGAGCTCTTGGGTTGGCTTGGACCTGTTGAATGACTGACAACAAATAGCAAATTATTAGCAAATTGCTTTTAATATTAAGGCTGACTGGTGTGTATCACAATTACTTATTGCTGTATATGTATACTTATACTTATTAATTTAGCTGCATAGTTTGGTTTGAACAGAGAAAAATATGTATTTATATTAGGGCTGCCATGATTAGTCGACTAGTCACGATTATGTCGACTATTAAAATAGTCGACTAATTTAATAGTCTATGCGTTGTTTGTTTTTTTTTTTACTTTCTTTTTCTCTTCAAACTGCTGCGTTTTTCTCACCTTCCACTGCTGCGCCTGCTTTTCTGTCCTTGACACACATGTGCAGTAGTGGTAACCGGGGTAGGCTGTGGATGACGTCACAGGACATTACACAGACAAGCTCATCATGGCTAACCGGCAACTGAGCTCAAAAGAGTGGGATCATTTTAAGAAATTGAAAGAGAAACGTGTGCAATGCAATACCTGCAAGGCAGAACGTGCCTTCCACGGCAGCACAACTGTGAGGCACGAACACCTGAAAAGGAATTGATTGTGACAATGATGAAGAGGGACCATCATCTCGGTAAGCTAAGTTGCTAGTTAGCTGCTAAAATTAGCGTAAACAGAGAGTTAACTTGCTGCTTACTCATATTGATAGCTGTAAAAGTTAACATTAGTGATGACGATTTGATTCATTAGCCTTAGCACACATTCATGTGTTTTCTGTAATGTTATAACAGTCATGTGTTTGAATAGCAATGCTAATTTACATTTACATTTGAGGCATTTAGCAGACGCTTTTATCCAAAGTGACTTACAACTGGGGGTTAGGTGCCTTGCTCAAGGGTACTTCAGTCATGACCTGCCCAGGGATCGAACCGACCAGATCCTTAACCACTAGGCCACAGCTGCCCCACGGCTGCCCCACGCTAATGTTTTCTAACGTTACGTTTCAGTGCTACGTTTACACTTTATGCTAAACAGTTAAATAATTGTTTGTTGCAACAAGCTGCATATTTCATTAAAAGTTTAATGAACTATGATCTTAATTGTTTTTATTTTTAGTTAGCATAGAGCTGAAATCTAATGACGATTATATAATACCAGCTGCATTCTAGTGCAATAAGCTGTATGTTTTATATTCAATTAACGTATGATCCGATTAGTCGACTAATCATAAAAAAACAATCTGTGAATAGTCGCCTATAAAAATAATGGTATGTGGCAGCCCTACTTTATATTAATTAAAGCAATCAAATTAAATCAACTAAAATATATTATTTGCAGGCCTGGTTACATAAGAAGTCAATTTTCCTTACTAGTAAAATGAGTAAATAGTTATAGTCTTAATATGAACAAAAATAGCAGGGGACCCTAAAAGTTTAATTAAATAGTACATTGCATTTCACATTACTTGATGTTTGACATACTTGCACGTTCATTAATTAAATTTTTGATGATGAGCTATTAGTGTGTAAACATGCAGTTCTTAGTCCTGGTCTAATCTCAAGAAGGGCAACTATCTGAGTTTGGTTTCATGTCATGTCATACGCCGTCATTGCTTCGCGATGGTAGGCTGCACAGACGAGTCACTTCTCTCCAATGCCATCTGTCTCTGGTTGCTTGTAGCAGGCTAGCACCTGATAATCCAGTCCACGTCTTGATGTTATCCATCCAGGTTATTCTTGGTCTTCCACGTCTTCTGACTCCCTCCACAAGTCCAGTCATAACACTTCCTTCAATGCTCTCATGTCCAACAGCGACTAACAACAAGTGTAACATCAGTGAGCCTAGATAGATTGAATGACCTGGATGCGACACATCATGCTGCTAAAAAGCAGAAATCAGGATTTCAAAAGAAGAAAGAAAGGGAGGAAAAAGAAAGAAGGTAGAATGAGGGGAGACAGTTGTTGACGGCTTTCTTTCCCAAAGGTTAAAGTAGTCCACTCCAGACAGCTGCTGATGATTTTTGGAGGCTCACGTGAAGTCGTTAGTTTAGTTAGTTGCCAACCAGGCTGCTTGCGGCGGTAAATATAAAGACAATTATGAGCCGCTAATGTTAGTTATTAACTTTAACCAGTTTGAGAGAGAGAGAGAGAGAGAGAGAGAGAGAGAAACAGACACACAGACAGACACAGGTGCGCTAGCTGCCTGCTGACAGGTAGAATTGCTAAATGCGAGTTGTTTACCTTAAGTTTAAAGTAAGTTAGTCTTTAGGTTCAGTGTGTGTGCTAAAGCCTATTGTCTACTAACACAGCAGAGTGAAACTCTGTGCTGAGACTTAAATGATCCACCAGCAATATTTCTGCCGCATATATCAACATGTAAATAGCTACATCAACATAGTCTGATCTGTTTGTAGCTTAAAACCTTATTTATGCTTTTTTATTTAAATAAATACCCCCTTTTTTGCTCATGTGCCTCGTTTACTGGCGTTTATA
>BRDA01006541.1:37758-48400 GCA_036984385.1 Crenuchus spilurus
AATATTGACATTTGCCATCTCCACATCATTGCATTCAGTTTTTATTCACAATTTGTTTAGTGTCCCAACTTTTTTGGAATCTGGTTTGTAGAAGCTTGAAGGACTTAGAGACTTGAACATTGCCATTAGGTAGGGAGGGGCTGGTCCATTTTTGCTTTGTAGGCGAGCATCAGGGTTTTGGATCTGATGTGAGCAGCTACAGGAAGCCAGTGAGGGTTTGAGTAAATGTCTCCAGGACCAGAACTGATGAGCTATGACACAGTTAGACATTCAATTCGTGGAGACTCATGTTGATGAACATTTGAATGCTTTTTGCTGCTGATTAAAGCTTAATTGCCACGGAGCGAGTATATTACACAAAACACCAAGAAAGAAGCAGAAAATTAAAAACAAACCACACCGGTATGGAAGTAGTGAGTTTATTGATGTGTTTCCCGCTTGTAACCATAAAGCCATTTCCATAGGAGTCGATCATATTTTACTACTAATATATGCATCTTATATTAGCCTCCCCTCACCCTTCCAAACCATCCCACAATCAAGCAGGCAATTACAGGGTTCAAGATCGAAGCCATTTGGGTGCATAGTGAGACAGTCACGTACAGAAATACTGTCACAGGAAGAGGAAAGAAATAGAAAAACGACAAACTTAAAAATATATATATATCGTATCATTTTATATAAGAACAAAGCACACCACAGGTTGTCCTCCATAAAAGCCATGATTGCAACATCAACTATACAGGCATACAAAGACGTTACTAAGAGAAAGAAATAAACCCAGATGATTCGATGTTGATTTGCAGAAATACACAAGTTGTTTTGCTTTCACTGTTAAGTTCCTAATCTCTATGCACTGCCCTGGCCTCCAGCTCTGAGGTCCCATCATGATGCTCTTTACAGAGCAGTCCTTAGAGACCACATTCTTAATGGATTTGAACAATTGCCTGATTGGTTGTGCAAAATGACGCCAGTATACAAGCTTTAAACAGTATTTAACGTCAGCCTGGGGACAAACCATGGCTTCAACTACTTAATTGGAAATGCTCAATTTGAACAATTAAGTTCATCTGGGTCCAAACTACCATCATGGTGTGTGTTGTACATGTGGAGGGTCATTAACATTCAGTATCATTAGATATTAGAGACTGGAGGCCCTCTAGCCCTGTCCCTCTAAACCTCAATCCAGCCAATAAGCACAATCTTAAAAAGGGAAGTCATTTCATTGGTCCAAACGACTGGAGCTATCAACAAGGTTTACTAGTCGATGTCCTATGACATTTACATCAAAACATCTTCAGGATTCATTACTTCAATAGGCCACCTAACAGTTTTGCATATGTCAAAAGTGTGATAGCACCAGACATTTTGACCAAGCAAATGTACCCCATCATCTCAAACCTTAAAACTAGTATGCCAGGCAGAACGTACATCCTGGAAACAAACTAAGAGGAAATAGAACATCTACTTTATATTCATATATTTATATCATTTGTCTGTAATAATAAACAATAGAAAGTAAATGAAATCATTTCATTGATCATATTTTCTCATCTTGATTCACTATACATTTAGGTTGATACAAATAACCTTCATATACAAGCAATCTATTGAAAAGAGAAAAAAAACGGTTGTATATTAGACAGTCGTTGAACATGGCGATGTCTGAAAGAAAGTGAAGTGTCTTTGTTTTGATTGTTGAGCTTTTCATTTATAGTACTTCGTGATTTGCTTCACGTGTGAACTGCGCTTCAAAAAAAATATTTAAAAGAATGACGTTAAAATAATTACACGTTCAAATCTCAGATATTGACGACAATTCCTAATTAATTCTCAGAATCATATTTTCCAGATTTAAAAGCTTTGATACATCACCTACTAAAAGAAAAAAAGGTAAAATAAGCAAAAAACAGAGCTCCATGATACAGCAGTAGCAGTAGTAGTAGCAGTATTAAACTTTTTTTTTGTTTCTTAATGAACCAGAATATGCACCTCTGATACATGAAATGAATTGAAGAGAGCAGTTATTATTGGTCAGTAGTATGTTCACCATTTCCTGGCCCCACAGTGCCCCCTGATGGCCCAAACTAGATCTGCATCTGCTCCAGGTATTTGTAGGTGGGGTTCTCATAGCCATGGTTCTGCATTTTGCTCAGGTGACGCTCCTCAGGACTCAGCATAGGATCAACCTGTAAATTATAAAATTACAGTGGTGATGGAACGTTTGTGTAGCTTTTAGAATTGTCTAAATATCTGGATAAATATGAGCTAAAACATCATCAGATTTTCACACAAGTCTTAAAAGCAGGTAAAAGAGAACCCAGTTAAACAAATGAGACAAAAATATTATATTTGGTTATTTATTTATTGAGGAAAATGTTCCAATATGACACATTAAATTAATGAAAATTTAATTTAATTTGAAGCTGAAAAACTTTTGGTAATGCCCCGTCCTGCGCTCAGCGAAGGGGTAGGGGACTAACCACAACCCTTATATGGATTAAGCGGATGTGATAATGGATGGATGGATGGATAAACTTTGAGTGGTAGTCTGCATAAATATCCACATGTTCTGAAATGTACTCATCCCATTAAATATTACTTATTTTAAGCAATATTATCAAAATGCCAATTTTACTTGTTTCTAAAAATGTTTACAGAAAATACAAAAGTAATTTTACTTGATGAGATTATTATAAATTAATAAAACAATTAAATATACCGGTACTTAGAATAATGGCATAGAAATAGTAATGGATTTCATGCATTTTACTTGACTGTTCATAGACAGTTATGGCACCGTCTCTAATATTAACCTCCTGCAGTCTGAGGGTATTTCAGATACTGATGTAGTCTGACATCCCCTGACTTTTTACATATTTAACCCATCTAAAATTATTTTTCTCCAAAGTGTTACACAGGCTTTTGTTCAGCACAAACTCAATAACAACAGTGTCAAAACAGTAAGAGTGTCATAAATCTATATTCTGATTAAATCTGCTCTAAACTTAAGACTTTCCAAAAACCTGTTTTCAGTGCTGATATATTGTAAAAACACACACTAAACATTTCTAGTCAAGACTTTTGAGCTCAGAACTGAATAAACAGAGGTGTTAACTACACACTGCTCATTACAGTTTTTAGAAATTGTGTGTGGTTTTATTTCTATATCTTAACAAATGTGAGTTAACGTGTTTTACTGAGTCACTTGTTCCTACGTTGTATATTCATGAGATCACTTAGGTGAGAGGTCTTTGTTCAGCTGAGCGCTCTTTGTTTATAGAGACCAAATGGGCATTTTTACACATTTCTCAGCTGCTAATCCTCCACTGGCATGTGCCAAATTACCATGTTGTTATCATATGAATGGCAGATCACGTGAATGGGCGGGGGAAAAAAAAGCTTCTTGCTGTAAAATCTGCCTCTGGTTATTTATACTTCTCCACAATAATCTAAAAATAGATTTCATTCAAGCTATATATATATATATATATATATATATATATATATATTTCAAAAGTAGATGCTTTAAGGTTTCCGAAGTATGTTTAGTTTTATTTCTAGGATAAAATAATAAAAAGATTTATATAAGTGTTTTTGCTTAATTTCCGTTTTCAGAATCTTGCTGGCGGGGGCACAGACTCCAGAGAGTTAATTAGCCTCTCAAACAAACAGCTAAAAATATAAATGCTTCCTTCCATCCACGTAAACAGGTGTGACCTGATACCTGTGCACCTTGGAGTCAGAGAATCTGAATATACTGTCATTCTTGAAATGTTTGTCAGTTTTAGTGTTTTTATATAAAATGCGAAGTGGGTGCACGTGAGACCCACCTCAACGATGCCGTGGCTGATTGTGCCATACTGTCTCTTCCTCAGCAGCACCAGGCTGATCACAATCACAGTTGCTATGGCCACTGCAATCACCAGCAAGCCAATCAGAGCACTGCTGCCAAAGCTAAACTCCTCTCCCAGAGGGCGGAAAGTCTCCTGGTCCCCCCCACGACTGAACTGTTGAACAGGAAACAAAGTTTAAGTTAATCAGCTTTGAGCAATACATATGTGCCTCATAAATGTGTCTAAATGTCTAAAAGTCTGATACTGATAATAAAAAAGATTTAGAAAAGCTTTTATGTCATGAGTCTGATTTTTGTGCATGTGTATACACAGCTAAGGGGCATAATTCCCAACATACTGCTAATTCAGTTGGATGCAGGATAAAAGTGGGGGCAGAAACTTTTGCACATCATTCATTCTCTATGGGCCAAATTACAGTAACTTGCAAAAGTATTCAGACCCCTTGAACTTTTTCACATTTTGTCACCTTACAACCACAAACTTAAATGTATTTTATTGAGATTTTAAATGATAGACCTACACAAAGTACCACATAATTGTGAAGTGGAATGAAAATGATGCATGGTTTTAAAAATTTTAATCAAATAAAAGTGTGACGTGCAAAAGTATTCAACCCCTGTACTCTGATACCTCTAAACAAAATCCAGTGCAAACAGCATCATGAAGACCAAGGAAGAAAGACATAAGAAGTGCAGTTTGCCAGAAGCCATGTAGGCTTGTAAACAGCACTTCTTATGTCGTTCTTTCAACAATAGTTTTCTTCTTGCCACTCTTCCATAAAGGCCAGATTTGTGGAGTGCAGACTTATAGTTGTCCTGTGTACAGATTCTCCCACCTAAGATGTGGATTTCTGCTCCTCCAGAGTGACCATGTGCCTCTCGGCTGCGTCTCTGACCAGTGCTCTCCTTTCTCGATCTGTCAGTTTAGGTGGATGGCCATGTCTTGGTAGATTTGCAGTTGTAGAATACTTTTCTGGATGATGGACTGAACAGAACTCCTTGGGATGCTCAAAGCTTGGGATATGTTTTTATAACCTAACCCTACTTTAAACTTCTCCACAACTTTATCTCTGAGCTGTCTGGTGAGCTCCTTGGTCTTCATGATGCTGTTTGTTCACTTCTGAAGGTAATTGATTGCACTGGATTTTGTTTAGAGGTATCAGAGTACAGGGAGCTGAACACTTTTGCACGGTACACTTTTATTTGATTAAAATTTTTAAAACCATGTACCATTTTCATTCCACTTCACAATTATGTTCTACTTTGTGTTGGTCCATCATTTAAAATCTCAATAAAATACATTTAAGTTTGTGGTTGTAAGGTGACAAAATGTGAAAAAATTCAAGGGGTGTGAATACTTTTGCAAGCCACTGTACAAGTGTGAATGGGGTACAATGCTTCTTGAAGATGCACTGTAATCTGACCACTCAAACCACATTCAGAGGTGGTGAGGGACATGTATGATCATATTTTATTTGCAGTGTGAATGGCAAACGGTCTCAATGTGTCTCTGACAGTAATAAGCACTGCCCGACAACACAAAGAAATACACCTGGGCAAACCTGGTCTGTGCCTATATAGTGTTATGATTTTGAAAACATTGCCAATGCCATTCAGACTCATCTTAGATTTCAAACAGAATAAAAAAGGACAGTAACCTGTAACTACAAAGACATGAGAGATCTAACACGGAACATTATGATGGACTGAACATTCAGGCATGCTCAGAGAATGAAAATGACTGTCTGAGCCCTTCAGTATAAATCATCCTACATTTAAGTGAGAGACCGAGGATGAACCGTGATCACGTGTAGGCTACATTCCAGTGCATTCACATGAAGACATACACACATGCAGTAGACCCAAAACATAATGGATAACAACACATACTGGGGTGTAAGAAGATCTGCAAGCTGTCATTTGCTCTCTGCTCAATCATAGAAAGGACTGATCTGCTACAAGTTCTAAATTTGAATCTGTAGCTCACTGCCATAGACTGCAATTGCCTGCAGTGGCCATTGGAGGGCAATATACTCACCAGAGGATCAACACCATTCAAAACGCTGACTTTCTCAGCACTGTAAATCACTTCTTTAACATCCATAGTCTCATCAATCACCTGTCAACACAGTGCAGCCACGGTTACTCACTCTGGCGGTGCAAGTAGGAGAGTGAGTGTGTGGGTGTAAAGCATGTGTATGTGCATGTGAACATTCTAATTGCGGTGTAGAGCCAAGCAAATTAATATGTCAGATGAATTGTAAGCAGTTACACAAATGACATCTTCATTAACAGTGACATCTGGGTCTCCAGCAGAATTAGTTACATTTAGAGAAGCAAAGAAAAAGATTCAGCAAACATAATATAGCTGAGAATAACTAATGTTATAGGTAGAGATGGGCGATATGAGCTGAAATTTGACCTTACTGGTGAAAAAAATATGATAAAATAATATATAATATTTTTAAAATATAAAATAATATTATATAATATATAATTTGTATATAATAATATTAATAATAATAATAATAACAACAATAATAATCATAAATTATTATTATTATATAAAAAAATATAATAAATTATAAAAATTAATCTATAAATTATACAATATAACAATAAAATAATAATAATAATAATAATAATAATAATTATTATTATTATTATTATTATTATTGTTATTATTATTATTATTAGTATTAGTATTATTATTATTATTATATTTGTTTAAGTTTTATAAATTTCATAAGTTAAATCTAAAAAGTCCCTTCTTTAATCCAAATACTGAAACAGATTAAAACAATAACAGAATCTACTAGCACTCGTCTATGGAAGAAGTTCTTCATGGTTCTCTCCAACTGTTTGTTTTTATCTCTTCACTCATCCTCAATTCTTTTTATAGAAGTTTGTTGTTTAGTGTTGTTCACTAGTATGTAAGGGATATTTGACTTTCGGGTGAAATTTATGGAAAATATAAAAAGTTCACACTACAGTGATATTAGATCATGAAAGTAGGGCATGTAAGCAAGTAGAAGCATGCAGTGGTGATTTCCTCATCTCAAACATTTTACTGAAACAAAAGACAACAGTGATGAGTAAACCCCAACAAAAAATGTCAATATCTCAACGTGTCATGTGCCTTTGAGCATCAATTACAGCTTGACAACTGTCTCATGTTGTTTGCAACCTTGATGAGCTGGAGTATTGTCGTCCATGAAGGTGAACTTTAGCCTGTGTTGTTCATGCAGAGGCACAATGACTGGATTAATGATGTTATTAGAGTAGTCTGGGCTTGTCACTGTACCATTCACACAGTGTAGAGTAGTTCTGTATTGACTAGACACACTAACACCACCATCAAAGGCTCGTCTGGTGACAACAGTGGCTGATGCATAGCGTCTCCTTCACGTCTCCAACATCGTCTCCATCATTTCTGCTCAGCCTGAATCGACTTTCATCAGTGAACAGCACTGAGGCCCACTGGTCGCTCATCCACAAATGCTCATTGGCCTATGCAAAATGATGACACCTGTGCCTGGTGTTGTGGTCAGGTTCCCTCGCAGGTCATCTAGCACACAGACCATGCTGATATAAACAGTTCTGAATGGTCTGCTGTGACACTTGGGGGCCTCTCACCTCCCTTAAATGTGTCTGGAGTTGTGTGGCATTCATCATCCGGCTCTGCAGGGCACTGTTCACAATGAAGTGGTCATCAGTGTGGGATGTGGACAAAGGACGTCCACTTCTGTGCCTTTCTGCGACTCTTCCAGTCTCTCTGTGTCTCTATTACAACCTGCTGATGTCACTCTAAGCTCAGTGCTCACTTCTGTCTGAGAACATCCTGTTTGAAGCCTCACAATGGTGAGATACTGTTGATCAACTGTTATGTGTCGTCTTGGTGTCATGATGTCAGAATGTGAACAGAATGATGAGGAGGAGTTTAAATACCAATTCTAACTGAAGCAGGACATTTATTGGTGGATTCATGGATCAGACAGCTGCTGTGAATTTTGCTGTGAAGTTCTTTGTTAGAGAACAGCAAGTTGTGTAAAAAGTACTGAAACATTGAACAGCTGGACATTCAAAAGTTTAGAGACGGTCACATTAAGTTCACCTGTAAAGGTCAAAGTGCATTTTAGGTTCATCCTGAAATTTCACCCGAAAGCCAAATATCCCAAACATTTTGTGAGTACAGTATGACTCACTGTAAATAACTGTAATATTTTGACCTGTTTTGTGCAGGCGATGGCCAAAAAACAAAAAAACAAAAGAAAGCCTACCCATATATGAACACCAGATTCTTCCTACATTTAAAAAAAATGTTATTTTGTGGAGTCTAAAAGGACCATCTGAGTTGATCTAGTTCTTGTTTAGTTTGTCTTGGAGGAAGGGCTGATTTTTGAGCTTATCACAGAAACCAAGGTAACAGAAACAAATGATTACAGTGGTAACCCTACTTACGAGTTTAATCCGTGCAGGAGCCAAGCTCGTTAGCTGGTTTGCTCGTTAGCTGGATGCATTTTCCCCATAAGAATACATGTAAAACTGATTAATCCGTGTCAGCCGGCCAATATACAGTATACTTTAATATGCTAAATAATGTGTTTATATGGGTTTTTAAAACATAAACGAGACGACGACGCTCGTGTAGGCTGGCAGCTAATGAGAGGGAGACCGACGGTGCTCGTGTAGGCTGGCGGCTGCATGGTTACACTTATCATATGAAAAGTAAAAGTAAAATGTATCTAACTTTCTTGTTCACTACCTTTTGCTACCTTAGCGTCATTTTCAACAGGCACTTTTACTGGACAGCAGTCAAAGGTATTGACTGACCTCTTCTTCTACGGTAGCATCTAGGAGATGCTACGACCGCAGCGCCCCTAGTGGTTTGGCATACTTGAAGAAAATTACTCGTTAGCTGGAATTTTACTCACTACCTGGAACAAAAATATTCTGAGATCTCGACTCGTTACCTGGAATACTCGTTAGTAGGGATGCTCGTAAGTAGGGTTACCACTGTATCCTGAGACAATGAAACATCACTTTAGTACTGCTAACATCACCCACTTCTACTTATAAATCATCATACGCTTAATGACATACGTTTCTTTGTACAAAAAGATGTTTCAATTTGTAATTCTCATTCTGTCTTTTCCCTCCACTTTTCAGATCAATAACAAATCACTGAATATGCCCACAGGTACATTAGGTGGCTGTATAGTTTTAACACTGACTGGCTGTAGGTTTTCTGCAGAAACCTCTTATTTTAACAGAAACACTCATGCTAGCATGCAGACAGTGCACACTTCAACACACTTGGTCCAGTGCAAAGCCATGCAGCTTATTCACAGGCCTGGAGTGCAGACTGAGAAGAACCGGGATGCAGGAGAAGTACAAAAATACTGCATGCAGTGATGGCCAAGATTTAAATAAAACAGACTGAAAGGGTGCTTCTACTTGAGAGTATGAGACAGCCATAGTTATATGAATGATAAAAAGCATCAAATCTGAGAGCAGCGAGGGTGATTTAAACTTAAAATAATAAACTTCACTGTCTGAATATTAGGCATGGATACGTCTGTCCATTATGGAGTTCATTCACTGAAAGCAGGGGCTACTGTTTTACTACAGCTGGGATTAGCGTGAGGAGCAAAAGCCGTGGTTATGTTTGTTCAAAGTAAATATCAAGCAAAGCAGGCTGAGAGGTTCTCACCACGTTGTCGTTGATTTTGTTCTTGCTATTGATGACTCGTTCTTCAGCTCCAATCAGACCATCGAGATTGCTCATTCCAGAGCCTGGAAATAAAACACCAGACTGACTGAAGTGAGAAACAATGAAACTAACCAAGATGTGCATGAAATGAACACACATGACAACATTTGGACATACAGTTAAATACAATACAGTGGAACCTCGGTTTTCGTCATTAATCTGTTCTAAAGTACCTGATGGTACCCGAAACAAACGATAACTGAAGCAGTATTTCCCATAAGAAATAATGTAAATCCAATAAATCCATTTCCAGACAAAAAATAACAAAAAATACATTTTATATAGAAAAACTATAGTTTTACATACAGAACACAATGAGAAATACATACAAAAGACTAAAGAAATGGATAAATTAGCATTTAACATCACTCTTACAGGTTTACGCTCTGTTTTAGAGTGTGCCAGTTGAGATTCAGCAGCAGCCTTTGTTTTGTACACCTGTTCTCTGTCGCTATCTGTTTTCACACCCATTTTCAGGCGGTACTGCTGCACACTGTCGCTTTAGTGTCTTGTGTTTTAGTTTGTTTTGAGCGTTATCAACAGGAAACAACAAAAAACAAAGCCAGAATGAATGACAAATGTGTGGGTGAATGCTTTGATTTTATGCAATTAGCAACGAGTCACATTGGCACACTGATGAAAACTGGGCGGACGAATGATAACTGGGACATATCCCTGAAAAAAGTTGACGATAATGCAATGGTACAATATCCAGGGCAAACGATAACTGAGGTTCCACTGTACCTGTAGTGCTACACAAAAACAATGCCAACACACATCGTCCTCCTTCATCACAATCAGCATTTCACTTTGTATTCTGCAGACAGCTGTAAAGACGAAGTGAACAGTGAGACCTTTGTATCACAGGAAGCTAGCCTGTGGCAGGATGTTTGCTAGCATATACTCATTGCCCATCTCTCTCTCTCTCTCTCTCCCTACAGCAGCCCCAGCCATGACAGCAGAATAACTTCATTTATAAATGATAAGTTCATCAAAGAGTGATGTACTGAAGC
>BRDA01006541.1:90943-103384 GCA_036984385.1 Crenuchus spilurus
CTCATTAGCGGCCAGCCTACACGAGTGTCATCGTCGTCTCGTTTATGTTTTAAAAAACTCATATAAACACAGTATTTAGCATATTAAAGTATACTGTATATTGATCGGCTGACACAGATTAATCAGTTTTACATGTATTCTTATGGGGAAAATGCATCCAGCTAACGAGCAAACCAGCTAACGAGCTCGGCTCCTGCACGGATTAAATTAGTAAGTAGGGTTACCACTGTATGTAAAGATTTCACCTAATTTTTTCAGGTTTGCAGATGTGAGTGAATTTAAAAGCTCATAACGTGGTCTGTGATTGAGATTCTTAACCCTTCAAAAAGTAAAAAAAATGTCAAATTTTCAGGATCAACAGAGAAAAAGAAATAATGTAACAAATACTAAATGTATGCATGTAATGGGTTTCTGCCACCATACATTTTTGCATTATGGAAAGTAGTCTCAACAGTAGATGATCAGTATTGGTACTGATACTGCGATTGAATAAATTCCTAACCTGATGTCTAATATGCTACCCCATCCTACTAGACTCACACACTGTGCAATATGTCACCATCTGCTTGTTATGGCCATTTCACAGTAAATATGGCAACTGTGAATTAAATTACTTCATACCATTTAGTGCAATAGCTGCTCTCATGTACAAATCTGTCTTTCATATGTGTGTAAATATGTCAATACAGTCAATTCTAACATGTTTATTCTTATTGTAATGTAACTGCTGCAGTTTACTTTTGAGATTTATCCATCTATTCTTTCTTTCTCTCTCTCGCTCTCTCTCTCATCCACGTCTCCTCTTGGAAACCAGAAGGCAAAAAAAAGAAAGCAATTTCAATAAAAGAGGCGAGAATAAAGACAAAGAAAGACTGTGTAGGAGTTGTCTGTTTCACTACTTTTCCAAGCCACTGCTGTCACAGCATTCATTATTTCTCTCCTCCTCTCTCCCCCTCTCTGCCTTCAATCTGCCCTGTATGCATGGACGTGGAGTTGAGCTAGAGGACTGACGAGTAGAAAAGTTTTATAAAAAACAGAGGATGTACAATGAAGTGAGACAGGAACAGTCAAAAGGCAGAAACTGCATTGCTGTGAAACCCAGACGAAGACTAAGCATTTCCTTAGTCGACTTCAGTGTTGCTGGACTGGTGACAGAGGCACAACAGCCAGCAGTCCACTTCATTCCATTATAGCTGGGAGAGAAACAGCTCTCTCTAATTAAACAGCAGCAGCAATAATACTGCTGATCTCTAATGAGCCGTTAAGGGCGGCATTAATAATCTGAGTAAGACAGGTGAGACACAATGAGAGAGACAAGTTCAAAGTTAGGCTGAATTAGACACAATTATAACAGTAACGGTGTGAAATACAGTCAAATGCATATAAATGAGTGTGTCCAAGTGGAAATACAGAAAAGTAGAAAATGTTTTTTTTTATTAATTTATTTGAAGTAAAATCAATTAATTAAATTAAGTACTTTAGTTTAATCCACTAATCATTATAATCCTAGCTATAGCTAGATCAAACCAAATGCTCAGTGCTCTGCAGTCTTGTGATTAATCTTAAGCTCATTAAATTTGGCCTCGGTGTCAGTGCCAGTGGTGACACTACATGGTAACTCAGGTGGCTACTCTGGTATACAACTGCAACACTCGTGTATCTTCATAAGAAGGCACAAAATCAGCTATCACTGAGATTTCAGCATACTGACAGCCGTTTAGAGTGTGTGTGGATGTGCATACGCGCGAGTGTGTCCCGCACGCTAAATGTTGCCCAAAGGCATGCTCTCCTCACGACCCTGTCAGTCAAACGCCTGTGGCATCAGGTGGCAGGAGCCAACAGCTACAGTGTCAGCTCCTAACACACACACACACTAAAAAAATCAGCCATTTCGTGAAGCCCCCAACTGTCAGCCCATTTCACAGTCCAGCGCCAGCGCTAATGGCTTTTTCTGCCCGCAAAGCGCCACAACTCAATCAGCCAGCGCCAGGGTGAGGGACGGGCAGGGCAGAGGAGAAGAGAAAGAGAGAGCATGCCAGTTCTGCTGTCATGAGGAGACAAGATAATATTATTTCTACCATATGAATAAACACATTTTATTCACTTAAGGGAACTATTTAATGTTGGAAGACAAAATAATTGCAGGGGGGAGGTAATTTATTTCGCACAGCAATGCAGTTGGTCTATTCATGACTTCACCCACAAATTTATTATTATTAGTTATTTTGAAAAAAAAAAAAAAAAAAAAAAAAAAAAAAAAAATGAATTTCGCTGCAGGTTTAGATTCCATTTTAAAATGCTACTGAGCAAGACTGTGGTGCTGTAGCTAACCAAAACTAGACAAGCTGGAAATGAGAATGGATGTAATGATGGCACCATCTATCCTAAACATTATGACCTTTCACATGAATAAACAATTCAAATGAATAAGGCACTCTAACTTACAAAACTGACCTGATGCTACACTTTCTAATTAAAACCCTCTGGAATCGGCGCTCTTGCTGGCAGGACTCAATCAAAATTCCACAAAAACACTGCAAAAATTTTTCCTAGAAACAAAACTAAACATACCTCGGAAACCTTAAAGGGTAAAGAAATTGAGAGCTTAAATAAGCAGAGACATTTTCCACCTCAAGTCGCGAACCTTTATTTCCCTGCCCATCAACACAATACCCCGTTCATCTGCAATTCAATATGATAACAATATAGTAATTCTGGACCTACCATTGGTGGATTAAAGGCCCAGGAATGTCTGAAAATGCCCAATTGGTCTCTATAAACAAAGAGCTCTCACATGAACAAAGAGCTCTCACCTCACATATAAATATTCAAACTAGGAACTCTGAATGAGTATAACACAGCGTCGCCTTAATTTGTTAAGCTTTAGAAATAAAACCACATATGATTTGTAAAAACTGTAATGACCAGTGTGTAGCAAACACCTCTGTTTATTCAGTTCTGAGCTCAAAAGTCTTGGGTAGAAATGTTTAGAGTGTTTTTTCACAATATATCAGCACATCTGAAAATAGGATTTTGGAAAGTCTAAGTTCACACTCCAGAGGGTTAAGCTAAGTGAGATTTTTCTTTTTCCTGTTCTATAAAGCTTCCACCCTAGCCACAGCTGAGAGGAATGAATGCAGTTGTGGGTGGAGCATGGACAGCTCAGTTATTTGGAGAGACTAAAACAGTCAATAATAACAGTTTGGGGGAAAAAAAGAAAAAAAAATTAGAACCCCGAAAAGTGCACTATAGTGAGTGGTTTCAGACACAGCTGGAGTAACAAAATATAAAATGTATTTTTTAAGGCATGCATAATAGGATTCAGCCACAATATACTCAGGGTTCATTCAGCCAAATTACTCCTTTCATTTTAGCACATTTTTATTTGAATTTTCAACTAAGCAGCCAGTTATAGCGGCCAATATGTTTCATATTATATTCATATATTTCAATTTCAATATAGCAACTTTTTGTTTATTGCTATTTAGGATGTATGACTGCTTTTCATGTAGGAATGTTAAGTACAGTGGAACCTTGGTTTTCATCATTAATTTGTTCTAAAGTGTCTGATAACTAAAATGAATGATAACTGAAGCAGTATTTCCCATAAGAAATAATATAAATCCAATTAATCCATTACAGGCACTCCAAAATATCAACAAATATACATTTTATATAGAATAACTATAGTTTTACATACAGAACAATGTCAAATGATAACAGAAGTTCCACTATCAGACATTCTACTATATTTTGGAGCATTGCTTTGAGGCTCTGATTGCATTCACAGACAAATGCATTAGTGAGGTCAGGATGTTTGATGATGGCCACCCAACCTCATCCTCAACTCATCCCAAAAGCATTGTATGGAGAACCATCACTGCAGTGAACACAGCTCCACTGATCTAGCTCAATGCTGTAGGGCTTTATACACCTCTAATGCCTGACATGAGGCATATTGCAAACAGGTTCATGCTTATCAGCTCCAGAGAGTCCTATTCTATTGGCAGTACTTCTCTACATAGGGCTAAGATAATTTGTACATCAAAGGAGTGTCTACAAATAATGTTATAATTCTAACATTATACCATGTTAATGTCCACAGTAGATTTGAACATATAATGTATGTGGATAGACAGACAAAGACATATACAAATAGATATACATATGTGTGTATATTACGCCTGGGCGATAAACCGAAAATTTACCGATACCAAAATTTATGACAATAACTGACGTCATTTTGCCCATGTTGGTATTTTCGGTGTCTTACAAAATTAAAAAAAAAGTCGTTTTGTCTTTTTTGTCGGCTACATTCATGTTCCTTTAAGACGCTGCTCTCCGTGCTGTGTGTAGGGCAGCCTGTAGTCACATGACTGCAGGCTACCCTACCAGTGCAGGCCCTATGGAGAATGGTCTGAGAGTAGAGCTGCAGAGCCACGGATTTACGGCAGCAGTTTTACGCTGAATGCAGTGCATGCACGGTAAACACGGTTATATGTGTTGCAATGCATATTTCCATACAAGAAGGAAGATAGTTGCCAATATATGAGCGATGTGACACATGCTGCGACAAATATCATTGTCTGTTTTGCTCCATAGAGTATTATAAGCCAACATCAGCCAGTAAACTTAGGAGTCATCTCAAACTACATTTTAACTGAGCAGTCCAACATGAAGGTAAGTCAGTTATTACAACAATAACAGTCTTTTGACACAACAGTACAACACAGGTTGTACAATAAGTTGCACAATATCTAACATATAATAGTTATCTACAATGCCGAACATGTCATAGCTGTATATAATTATATAAATATCAGACTAATTATATAAATATCAGACTTTATAAACTGCACGTATGATTAAGACTCGCATTACAACTTTTAAAACAGTTTACTCAACAAGGCTTATATACCTTGATGTCATTTGAGGCTTAATCATATTTTTAGAATTACGGTATATACATCATTAGATATTGTACAATTTATGTTGTACTGTTGTGTCAAAAGCCAGTTACTGTCATTACTAAGCCTTTCAGAGGCCTACAATTATTTTTATGGCCCCACACTTTATAGAATTTATTTTCTCATGTTTCAGGATACACTACTCACCGATGTGGCTTAGGGTGCAGGACACAACTCCATTACCACAGCATATACTGTCAGTCAATGGTGCTGCGTAAAGAAGACTTTGAAAACCATTTGATTGTGTGTAAGACTAAACAATCAACCACAACACCTGTCAAAGCCATGTTCTACAAGTCCCAAGCTGTGCCCACCTAGTGCTGAGCCATGCACACCCAGTACCAAACTGTGCCCACCCAGTGTAAAGCTGCATGCACCCAGTGCAGAGCTGTGTCCACCCAGTGTAAAGCCCAGTACCAAGCAGTTTCCACCCAGTGCAGAGCTGTGTCCACCCAGTGCCAAGCCATATCCACTCAGGGCAGAAGATGACCTGGGAATTTATGCACTCAAAAGAAGAGTTTGCGTGAGATCTGTTGTCCGGGAAAAATGTCCTATGTGCAAACTTCTTATGAACAGATGCAACATCAGAAAGCATATTGACCATAAACATACAAACCAGGAGCTTTTTGATGTAAATTCTAAATACCACCTCAGGAGTGAGTGTATTGATGAGGTTAATGGTGTCTTTTCTGTCCAAGACATTTTCTTCATTTATTTATGCTTTAAAGTTAATTAAAGTGGTAATAAAAAGGGAATTGTACCATCAATATAACTGGCTGTGAAGTATTTATGTTGGCCTAACACATTCTTTATTTCTGGGGTATGTGTGTATTAGTATTATTGTCCATTTATCGTTATCGAGGTTAACTGCTCAATATATCACAATATTGATTTTAGGCCATATCGTCCCAGCCCTAGTGTATATATAGATGAATAGATGGATAAAGGTTATTTTTATTTTATAAATAAAATATATAATCCAAAAATACTGCTGCTTCACACGTCTTAGCTTTTCTGATAATCTGTTATTTACTCTTTAAACACTACTGAACACTAAAATCTGAGATCTGTGCAAATATCTTTTCAACTACAGTGTGTCCCTGAAAAAGAAAAAGAGTATCTCACTCAACACAGTGAAATAATTGTTACAGCACTAATGCTAGCTCAAAGCACAGATGTGGCTTGTCAAGACTTCATGACTTGCATTTCTTGCCTCTTAATGTGTTTGAGACTCCAGTTGTGTGTCTACTTTGAAGTAAAATCTAAAACGTATTTTGGTTTGTTTAACACTTTTAAGTTTACTACATGATTCCTTATGTGTTCCTTCATAGTCTGGATGACTTCAGTGTTAATTTACAATGTAGGAAAAATGGAAGCATCGAATGAGAAGGTGTGTCCAAACTTTTGACTGGTACTCTACATATATAAAAATAAAATAAAATAAATTAAAAAATAATAAATAATAAAATCTAAAAAAAGTGGTAGCACATTGACATACACAGTACGTACGTCTTCGGCCGATAGACATCACAATGTTGACAGGGAGGGGAATGAAGTGTGAGAGTGACCAAAACAGAGAGTAAAGAAACAGAAAGATTACAGAAATGGCAGAAAGAGAGTTTACTGCCTCTGACAGCTGATATAGCCCACACGACTGTGTTGCCATAGTCAATTACTGACTGAACTACCAAAGAGAGAGTGTGTGGGGAACCACACTCACTTTGGTGCTTTGAGAAGCAATAAAGTAGCTGGACACTCAAAACACACACATACACACACTCACACACACTCAGACTAGAGTGCCCTCATAGCCCCTTGTCAGAAAGAGGAAATAAGATTTTACTTTATTGCTGTACAAGTCCCACACACTATAATGGCTTTTTACCCCCCGTGCCACAGTGCAGCTCAGTTACGCTATATCAGCAGCCATGAGACAGGGCTTAGATAATCACAGTTGACTCCAATACAACCCAGCACATCAGAGCCAGGATGGCTCTGATGAAAAATATGGACCAAAAGGGAGTTTTTACCTAAATTAAGGCTTTGGTTGCATAACTAAATGGTCAGTTAATTGGCTCACCCAAGCACTTGTAAGGGACCACAGAGTGCGCATGGCCTTTGCACTGTTTCTTCTCTTTCTTGCACCAGTTCTCAATCTTGATTGGTTGGTTTGCCTCCACCACATTCGTGATCTGCAGTTCAGGGTACATCTAATATAAAAGAGAGGAAGGGAGGAAGGGAGGGAGAGAGAGAAAATTTAGCATCAATAACTTGGAGCGATCTGTGCCTTATAATCTCCAGATACCATCTGTTCAGGCATGAAATAGCACAGTGAAATTCCCCCAAAAAGTCCTTAATAAAAAACAATTTAAAATGTACGTAGAGGGTCTCCTAGGGTTTTCCTACTGCGCAACGTTATGATAGACAACAGTAATATCTGTATTACAAGGTAGATTTTTAATATAAGAGGAAGATAAGGGGACAAGAGAACAGGGAGAGAGAAAGAGAGGTAGAGAGGCACAGAAGCAGACATCGTGTAAGTGACTCAAGGGTTATGTGCATGCTTGACAGGGCTTGGCAATAACTAACCCTAAATTTGGACAAGTGCTTTAAACAGGTCAAAAGATCACGTCAAGTGATGGAAAGCATCAGCTGTGGTGAGCTCTATTCAAACATATAACTGGAGGTTTAAAGTCACATCACAGTAGGCAGTCCTTAGAAGGGATGCACTGAAATAAAAAAAAAATTTGGTTGAAACCAAAACTGAACAAAATGAAACAATTGTTTGAATATCGAACACAGTTCTTCATTTATTTAAATTATTATAAAATTAGAAAGTAAACTATTTCCCCAAAATAAGCCTTGAAATTAGTCAGGAATTAATGTCTGCATTTTATTAAGTTGGTTAGATGTAATTAGGTTTAATAACATGAGATTAATTAATTATTATTTTATATTTGTATACAAAACAATAATCTATGAATATGTATGAAGATGCATGTTTGTTACATTATTACTAATATTTAATAAAATGATAATCTAAAATGAATGATGTAAGTCACATGGATGTTTTGTGTGTTTAATGTGAGTGTCATTGGCTACAGACACTGAAACACTTCACATTTCTTCTGCTAATTGTGAGACGATCCCTAACACTGCAGCTGCCAAAGCACAAACACAAAGCTAAGCGGCTGTATTCTGGCTTCATCATAAGTGCAGTTTAGTAAATGTTGTGCTTGTAGTTTGTTGTCTTCTCTTTCACCAGTGAACTGTAACTGTGCTGGTGAATCTGTTTTGTTAACTGGTGAGGAAAAACACAATTCTGAATGTTAAGCGAGAGTATAATATTAAAATAACTTTACCAGAAATGTTACATTCTAGTTCATGTCTACAGGAGGGAAGTCATTGTCATTGTTCAGTATAAATGATTGTCTTTTCACTTGTCCAAAAACAAAAAAAGTGAGTTTTTTTTTGTTGCCATTTTTGGCCAAATAATTTCGGTTGCCAAATATTCGATGCATCACTAGTCCTTGGCCATGTTTGGCAACCAAATGTCTGGCTTGAGATGTTACATGAAAGTCATCTCCATGACACTACCATGAGCTCAGCTGTAATTCGGGCATCAGGGTGCGATATGAATTAGTTTTTTCTACTTGTCCTCAGGCAACACAAAATCAATGTGTGAATGTGAGTAGATGGTTACGTAATGAGTGCTCGATTAGTCAGTTAACTAATATCCATTCCAATTTCATACCTCCTCTCAATGCCATAACAGTATCTTTATTGCTGCATCTCACCTCCTGACAGTACTGCAGCACTCCTTCCTTGGTCTCTATGCAGGTTTTGGTTCCAGAAGGGTCTGGTTCCCAGCGGCCTGTCTGGATGTTCACGTGCATGTTGAGCTTGCCACAAAACATGGCCACCTGAGGCTCGGCCACCGCAAAGCCCGTCCCTGCATTGGCTGCTAATGCCTGAAAAATGACAAGAAAAACAGATAGTGGTTAATACATGTTAATGGCTCCCTTACTTTCGTACAGTTACATTTTTATGGCACTTTTTTAGACATTCAAAGTGCTTGGAACAAACATTAGAGACTCATCTCAACCACCACACGTGCAGCATCCACCTGAGTGATGAGATGCAGCAAGTCATCAACACACATTAGCCATTAGACAGAGGTGATGAAAGACCAAGCTAGCACCAAGCCTGGAAATTAACAGGAGTGGGAAATTTAGCCAGGAAATCGGGGTAACGCCGCTATTCTCCATGTCCACTAACACCCCAAAAATGCCAGAGAAACTTAAAAAAAAAACCACCTAAATTTCAAATTCTACTCCTACAGAAGGGGATATATGATATGTTCAAGCCAGACTACTGTAACTCATTCCTTGCAGTCCCTCTCTCAGGTTTCTCCTCTCCAAAGCTTTCAAAATGCTGCAGCTCATCTTGTTCATAAGCTCCTGAGGTTCTCCCTTGTGACTGCTGAAATCACTACACAGGCTTCAGAAGGCTCAGCTCCTCAATACTCTGCACACAGGCTCAGGTGTTTTACTTCTCAGCTGCTGACATTTTCCACCTTAAATTGTAAAAATAATGATAAGGCAGGTCACGCTGCTTCAATATCCTCGCCCCTCAATGGGAGAACAACCTGATCCAGAAATTCGGCACCGACATCAGCCGTGGCCTGAAGACTGCCCGTATAAAGGAATAATTAGGTTAAAACTCTTTGATCTGAAGGGTAGTCTGACATTACCTGTCTTTTAAACAAATTACACACATCTAAAATTGTTTTGTCAAAAAGTGTTACACAGGCTTCTGTTCAGCACAAACTCAGCAACAACTGCATCAAAACAGTAAGAGTGTCATAAATCTATATCTTGATTAAATCTGCTCTAAACTTAGACTTTCCAAAAACCTATTTTAAAATGTGCTGATATATTGTGAAAAAACACTCTAAACATTTCTAGTCAAGACTTTTGAGCTCTGAACTGAATAAATAGATGTGTTGGCTACACACTGCTCATTACAGTTTTTAGACATTGTATGTGGTTTTATTTCTAAAGGTTTCTCAGACATGTTTAGTTTTGAATCTAGGATAAAATCTCACAGTTATTAATGTGTTTTGGCAGAGTTTATTTAATCTCCCGCAGGCAGGAGTTGCCGACTCCAGAGGGTTAAAAGTGATTTAAAAAGTGATTTAATGGTTTAAAAAAAATGAACGTAGATGTAAAACGTATGAATTCCATACCAAAGACCACATGAGACTGTTCTCAAATTAGTCTAAAGGGAGAACTTCATTTTCAGAAGAGTGTTTAGTAAAGGTGTAAGAAAATATTGCTAAATTGAAGTATCACAATATTTATGTTTTGTGCTATTGTCTCAATTCTGAAAAACTTTTTTTTTTAATTGCTGGCATAAAGTGCTTCATTTAGTGATGTATTTAAACCTCAACTGCTAGATAGCCCAGAGGTTCAGCCACTAATCACTTCCACTCCAATGTCAACAAGGGTACAGTGATAAGATTATCATTAGTAAATGTAGTTTTTTTCCTAAAGTTAGATTTTTTAAAAATCGCCGCATATCATCTTGCTTACATTAAGACAAAATATTAAATTGCAATAATGATATGATACATAATGTATTGCCAGGTTCTTGCCAATAAACAACCCTAATGCATAATAATATGTCTACTTTGTGTTTTTTTTATAGTATTTCATAGAATCTCTTTTGCATTCACTCTTTGCCTATCTTTTATAATTAAAATGTCTTCTAAAGGACTAAATATAACTTTACATTTACACCATTTGGTGTAGAAGAAAGTTTTTTTTGGGGGGGGGATTTTTACTTTGAAGCATCTCAATGAATAGGATGTTACTCAGTTACTGATACAATAACTGTGAGTGTGCACGTGACCTTCCAACGCAGACACAGAACAATGCAACATTTCCTGTAGTACAAGAAAATGCTGGACATTCAAAGGACTTCAGGTTCAGACTAAAATGGCCGGCAGACTGCGCACGCATCACTCGCTCCTGATGAAACCCTTTAATGGTTCCTGTCTGAATCAGCTGAGCCATTCACATTGCAGCAGTGTGGGAATAACACAAAGCCTTCATTTCACAAGCATGCTGACTGGGGAGGTAGACGACGGTGTTGGTTTTAACTTGTTCTTACTGTGTTTTCTTTCTAGTGACTATTAATGTGGAGACTTATGCTGGATTACAGCTCTTGGTCCTGAAGCTTGCTACTGCAGAAAAGAGCCATTTAAAAGCGCTTCATGTTTCAGTCTCTTTAGTAATTACAGTAAAAACGTGTCTACATATGGTATCTGCCCATCTTTCCATCTCTATCCTGCTCTCTTCTGTCCTTCCTGTAGATAGTTCACATTTGTTTACAGTATCCCTCTCTTCCTCTTCACCAAAAACAGGAAGACGCTCCACCCAGCCCTTCATTAAAGCTGAACACAGGCCTGTCTGGAGCACGAGGAAAGTTCAAAGGCAAAAAGAGACAAACTGTGAGATCCAAAGCACACCAAGCTGATGATGCATATCAGTGTAATCAGACAGCAATTAGAGGAGGGTATAATAAGCCTTTCTCAGCGGCACGAACAGATAAAAACAACTCAGGTCAGGGTCATGCACACAGGATACAAAAATGTAAATACACTTGATTTGTGTCACTATATCAGTTCTCAAAAATCAGTATAGATTTTTTTTAATCAATCGTTTACTTGCAAAGATTGGTGGCAGGCGTTGTGTAAACCCCCGAGCCCTAGAAAGCAGTGTTGTCATCAATGTCTCACTGTTCTTTTTGAAAGGTCGCAAATACAGAATTGACAACAGAACCCTCTGGAGTTGATGACCATGTTGATGTGATCAAATCACATCTCTGGTTCAAGAGTTTAAAACAAAGCCATGTTGAGAACTGGCGTCAACTTCCATAAAAGTGCTGACTTAAAACTCGATACATGGTTTGTTTGATGGTGATAGACCAAAGAAACGATATAAGATCCTTTAAACTGATAAAAAATGTAAAATATCACGTTTTCTTGTCAACAGACGTTGGTGAGAGGGGACAAGATGCCCAAGAGGAAGACACACAATGCAGTAGAGTCTGCCAACGCTGGACCAAAATAAGATCGCACCTGCTTTTTGTTGTAAGTAATTGCTTCATTATCTTAATTTTTAGCATTACATGTTTACATTTACAACTGCAGTCACATTTGTAACCTTAAACATGTTTTAATGAGCATGTTTGTGTTTTATTTATGCTTGTTTTATGTTTTTAAATCCAGGATGTCAAAGTTAAAAATTATTTCCAGGTCATATAGGTACTGATGTGCTGAACAAATCAAACAAAAATATATCCAACACTGGCAAAACATTTGTAATGTGGTATATAAAGGCAAGCCCAAAACTGTCAAGGGTTAATACATTTTATTGTGGAGGCTCTTTTTGTTTTGATGGACTACACA
>BRDA01006547.1:0-18178 GCA_036984385.1 Crenuchus spilurus
AAAATATTAGATGTTGGCACCTCCACATCATTGTATTCAGTTTTTATTCACAATTTGTTTAGTGTCCCAACTTTTTTGGAATCCGGTTTGTATAACCCCCAACACCCCATTTACAACAGAAAACCTCCACATTATCAGTGAGATGATAAGCATATTCTCATTTTAACCTTTATAATCAATAAAACAAAGGTTTGTTCCACCATTTCCTGCAACCTAATTTGCACTGTTGTACAAGATTGCTGAATTGCTTGCTCCATACAAAAAAGTTCAAAATAACAATGTGTTCTCTCTTTGAAACAGACTACTTTGGCCCACAGATGAAATCCTTATTGTTAAAAGACTCTAAAATCCTCTTACCCCATTCTTCAACAAGACGCAGTAACAGATGTAGACACTGAAGAAAAATATGAAAAATTGTTTCAGTGACCACGCAAAAATATACCCTTTCCCTACTAATGGATCAAGCCATGCCATGTGCCTGTTGGTAGCTAAAATCCCATGTACATCCCTCCATTGGAGGTCCACCATCGTTTTTTTTTTTTCCCCAATGGGTTTTTTTGTACAGAGACCACCAGCTACCCTTCATGGACAAACCTGCACCCACAACCTCAGTCCATTTCGTTTCATTCAAGTCCTTTAACTGTCAAAAACTGAGAAGTTTTGTGCCTCTAAAATTCCCAAAAGCTGCAATCTTCAAGTAGAGGAGCTTCCCCTGATCCTCCTGTCAGTGTTCCCTTTCCATTTCCACCTCAGGAAAATCGTCCACTCCACACTGGCATTCCTCTGCAACATTTTTAAATAGTCAATAACCGTAGCCAGCAAGTCATCCCTCATCCAATCCAGCCCCTAGGAGACCAGAAACACCCACTTGAGGCCTAACATGCCTTCCAACTGCTCCATTGGTAATCAAGCCAGTCCTCTTCTTAAGTAACAAACCTTGATAAGGCCAGCTTCCAACAAGCTCATCCTCAATGCACTTGTAACCTTAGCCACATTTGGCAAGACATGGTTAGAAAACAACGGCTCTTCAAAAATCCATGTTGTAGAAGAATGGCAGCTCACTCTTGAGACAAAGAAGAGCTTCCAAGCCTCCACTGCTGCTGATTAAAAAGGAGAAAGACCACTTAAGTCCACTCTGACCAATGAAATGTAAAGAAAAGTAAAGCTACTCTTGACCAAATGTCTATTAGTCTCTTGTCACCCCTCTTGTATGGTGAGATACAGGACTGCAGCCCTCAGTCAATGCTACCCACTCCAAAAAAAATCCTGCTCATTCTGCATTACAGCAGTTATATCACCAGCATATGCAGAAACCTTCATGAAATCTCTTCCTATCGATAGGCCTGACGTGGTCTTTCTCAACAGACATAGTAACATTTCTATTGCAATAAAATAAAATTGCTTGGATAATGGGCAGCCTTGCCATATTCCACTACTGACCATTACTGATATACCTAATCCTCTACCCAATTTGATCAAAGAAGCCCCGTGTATAACAACCTGACCCAATATAATAAACCATCCCCAAACTCAAAAGCCGTCAAAGTGCTTAATAAATAATACTCATGATCTACTCTATCAAAAGCTTTTTCCTGATCGAGTGATGAAAAATCAAACTTGGATCCAGATCCTTTTGCAAAATCCAACATGTCTCTTAGGACTGGGCGATATCGAGTTTTTAAGAAATATCAATATATTTTTAAACGAGATATAAGATGAGACAATATCGTTTTTTGCGTCGTAATTACACTTGTAGATCCTCTATTTTGCCTCTGCACAACTTCACCCCGCCCCTCCTCGCTCCCTCACAAAAACTCCTCCTCCCCCACTGCTTCACACATGAGGCAGGCAGTGGCAGCATGGAGACAGAGAGACATGAAAGAAGCGATCACACAGCAGTTGTTAAGTAAAAAGAAAAACAATGGCTAAATTATTTGGAGATGTTTTGGATTCAGAGTGTCGGATGAGCAGCAGAGTAATGTATTCAAGTCTGGACAAAAGGTTCAAGCACCACTAATCTTTTCCACCATTTACAACAGCGTCTTAAAGAGCAGTAAGTGTAGTGTGTGAAACTGCTGCTGCAGCCCAGACCGTGAAGCTTTACCAGCCTCAAGTCCCGAAATAAACCACATTACAAAACTCAGACCTGTGATGTGCTTTATATGAGAAAAAGTGAGAAGTGGGGTGACATTACTAAAACAGTGGCATATCGCTATAGACACGGTCCATCTCATCTGTGGAACAAGACTGCTAAAAACCCTCGACCGAAGACACAGTTATCTAGTCAGAATTACTTGTTCTGTTACATTATGAACATGTTATGAGAAGTTCTGCCAAAAATGTTTACTGAAGTTAGTCTCGCCGGACATCTCGCCAAAGTGTCCAGCAGGACCTGCGAGTCGTATGTTAGTGTGACTGTACATTTATTTCCATTCAGTCTGTTTACATGTTCTGTTATTTGCACAAAGTACTAGATGTACAGGAGCACATACAGCAGGAAGCACTTCAATCATGTTTACTTCACTGGAAACTGAGTTTTTAAAGAACAAGTCAGCCTTTTGCTACTTTTGCTCTTTTGTTTTCTGTTTACATGTTAACATCACAGCTGTGAGTCTTGTTATGGAGGAAAAGAACATTATTTTATTTGAGGAGCATTATTATTTACTATATGCCAATAGTTTATTTTTGAGCAATTTCTCATGTACATCGATGGCTGAATAGTAAAAAAAAAAAAAAAGTGTGTGACATTTGGGACGTGCAGCTTTGACTCAAAAGTGACCTCATTACCTTATGGGAAGAAAAAATATTGCGATATGTCATATAGCAATATTCAGCTAAAAATATCGAGATATAATTTTTGGTCAATATCGTCCAGTCTTAATGTCTCTAATTATAAACAAATTATCATTAAATATATATATATATATATATATATATATATATATATACCTATTTGGTATACGACTGATCGTCATGTATGATTTTGTGTAGTACCCCCTTAAGTCTGTTTACAATACATTGGGGCAAAATGTTGTAATCAGTACATAAAAGTGACACAGTATGCTAGTTCTTTAGTAAACTGAGGTCTCCCTTCTTTTAGCAGAAAGGACGAAAAAGCACATTGACAGTTCCTTGGATGTATCCCTGCTGCAAAACGAGCTTGCAGAACACGACAAAAGTCTTTCAGAAAGTTCTAAAAACTCCACAGTTAGTCCATCTATGCCTGGTGCTCATCCAGCAGTGAGCTGTTGAACAGCTTCAGTGACTTCCGCAAAAGTCAATGCAGCATCCACTTCTTGCCTCTGATGTTTATCAAGTGGGGCAAGTCTGCAAGCAGTGTCTCTGAGCATTTCAGATCCACACACCAAGCTGCCTACAAGTCTGAATAAAACTGTGCTGCTTGCCTCCGCATCTCCAAGGGGCCTGTAGGAACCTCATGTTCATTTATGTCTAAACGTCTCATTACAATTTTAAACAGGACAGCAGCGCCTGTTACTGCAGGACTTTAAGGTTAATTTAAGGTGGAACTTTTACACATGACGTCTAACTACTAACACGTAACAGTTCTGTGTGAGTCTCTGACTTGACTTTAATGTAATTAAATGCTTAAATAAACATTAACTTTATTAGTAGCAGTCATATTTCTTTCCTCTTCACCGGCTAACTCAGCTAGCATAGCTAAATTAGCTGACATGCTAAACAGCTCACATTGTGTCCGGTCATAAACAAATTTCACTCTTTTAACTGTTGACATGAAACTACACACATGTATATGCTGAAAGTCAATGGACAGTTGATACATAAAAATAAGTACCTTTAATGTCTCATTTCAGTCTTTCAGCGGCAGTACGTGCTCCACAGGTTCAGCGCAGTGCAGACAGTATTTACACGAGTGAACTGAGTCATTCAGAAATGAGAATGAGAATTCAGAAAAGCAGATTCGACTCTTCAGTGAATCTTCAATATTAGAGTCAGTTTACAGGATCACGTCACAAAAATAATGAAAAGCGGCGTTCATAATGTAATTTAAAAACTGTCATATGTTTTATACTCATAACCCTTAAGTGACAAATTTAAAGTCTATTTTGTGTGACTGTTTATTAGTATAATCAATTAAACAATGTTTAATTTCAAGTTTGAGTTAATTACTATTCAAACAGTATCAACATTCAAACAAAACGGCTTGAAATATTTCATTTCTCATAAAAATAAATATAAAATATGACAATTTTCAAAATGTAATTATGAACACAAATGTAATTTTTTTTCATTATTTGAGTTTTCTATTTTCTGAAGATGCACTATTATGTAAAGATATTGTATAATAAATGGTCTGAGTATGTCAAAATAGCTTACACAGTATCATATAGTCTTATTAAGAGGATATTTTATTTTGACGTCATTTGAAAAGCACAAATCGCTAATGGTATACTGAATAACACATTTAGATGCAATATTCAATATTCAAATTAATCTCCACCATTAAAACTGCAGTTTATATACCACCTGATGCTAATGCCAAGTTGGCTGCTTGAATAGTTGCTGCAGTGATTCAGCTGGTGATTCAGGTAATCACTCAAACATAAAGACAGCGCTTCCAAAATTTCACCAACATGTTTACTGCAAAGAAAAGGAAAAACAATTTTAGATCATGTTTACATTAACATCACTGCAGCTTACACCATGACCCCCCTCCACCACCTGGGGAAGTCAAACCACCTTTCTTTGTTTTTCATCTCTAAGTAACACTGATTAAATTAATTTTACAATTTAAATTATTTATTTCAGCTAATAGATTTCTCTTTCAACTAGTCCATATATTCGTCATCGTGTTTTTAAACTCACTGCTATGGCTAAAAGAATTAAATTCATTTGACACAATTTATCAAAACAATGACTAGGGGCACATTTTACTTTTATTTTGTTTATTCTTGATTTAGTTTTTTTTTTTTAACACAACATGCCACAACGAGCAGTGGTGACACTCAACTGCTCAAAAAAACATGCCATTAAGCAGCCTTTATAACACAAAATTACAATGTGCCAAATGGTGATACAACAAAAATCACATTTTTGTCAGTTTTGTAAACCTGCAGGTAATTATTAAAACATAATACAGTAGGTTTACAGGTTCATACCTACCTTGGTGCCACAATTTCTATGAATTCATAACTTTTATCCCCTTTTCTTTCACATGAATAATAATAATCTTTATATAGCACCTTTCATATAAAATGCAGCTCAACATACTTTACAATACAAAGTAAAAACAGAGGATAAAATAGATAATCAAAATTAAGCAACTAATAATAATGTAATACAAATAAACGTAATAATGTGAATTTTAATTAATAACTGCAATTTATTTCAGGCAAGACAACTGCCATAGTTTTAAAATAATCACTTGAGGACTCGTTGAGGGACTTTTATTATGGATATGCGCTAGTAGGAGAAGCGGGCCATTTTCTTACAGCGTTTGGCCAAAATTAGCCGTTAACTATGAACATTTTACAGTTTTTGCTCGACCGTGTGCTGTCTAGTACACAAATACCAGGTTACAGCGCTACATGACGATTAAGAGCCCCAGGAATGAGGTGGACGAGCGGCGGTGATATAGTTTTATGTTTTAATACAACTAGATTACATAGTTAGCCGCGGGCTAAATGAGCTAGCAGGCTAGGCTAACCGAAAAGCTTCAGCCGTAGTTTCCACTTTGTCCGTGAGAGAGAAGTTCTCTAGAAAGGGCCTCGGTTTACACACACCGTGTAGTCTTTAGTGATATCAAGTGCTGCGGACGTTTTATCTGAAATACCAAAGAAGGAGAGTTATTCTGTCAGCTTCAGAGCGCTACGGACAAAAACAACAGTGCTGCTGTTGCTGTGGCGTCGCTAACTTGGCGAAGACAAACGAGCACTAGCGTCAACTTGAACATAATGGCAGAGGACACCCGACAGAACAAGAAAGCAAACTTCTCTGCTCTGGCAGAGAACAGCAACGGGGTGACAAAGAGCACTGCTGCCATGGCCTCAAAAACAGGGGCGTCGAAGAAACTGGTGATTAAAAACTTTAAAGGTGAGTTAGGCTAACGCAGTCCTGGCTAATGAGGGTGTTGTGCCGAATACCGACTCCCCGCCTGAATTCGACTCTCCTTCGCGCGCATGCGCGGCAGCAGTATGGACACTCACGATTTATGTTTCTGTCTGGAAAAAAGACATCTTAAAATGCTAAATAATGAGAAAAATGCTACCACAGAACAGGGATGACATTAGTGGCTATTCCAGACAGGTCAAGTTAAAAGCTGTATTTTAAAAAAAAACTAATGACGTGTATCTCAACAACATAAAATGCGATTCTCTATCCCAACCATTAAATCAAAATACTCCCGTTTGTTGAAAACAATTCTGCTGTATTCTGTGAAATAGTAATATGTATTTATATACAGACACTCCATAATTTGCGAACGCGGTTTGTTGTGTCCATACTGATGTGTGACGCGTGTGCACGTGTAGGGGAGCCGGAATCTGGTCCTGAGTAGGAATTTGGCCCAACACCTAGCTAAGCCAAGCTGAGTTTATAACCTAAGTGTGCTTGCCAACAAGCTTCTTCCACATCCAGCCCGATGCTCACGGTTATGTAAACCTGGCTAAATGTCACGGCCCGCTGAAATACAAGCTGAATGTAATTCAGCCTCAGTTGAATTAAAATTAAATATGGACACAGAAATGAAAGCTAACGGACTATTAGCCTCGTTTGCTTTGAAGTGAGAGATTCCCAGAGACCCAGATAGCAGTGCTTTCACTCTAACACAAGTCACTAAAAGACTATTTTAGGAAAAGTGGAGCAGTCCTAAGACACATGCATGGTCTCTGGGTTATTTTTTGTCTTAACTTTAAACTTCTTAAACTAAACTGTATGTATTGTAAGTCTTATACACGGAGATCAGGCCAGTTTCCGTCATATAACTGTACTGGTGGATCATCACAAATTTGCTCTTTAAATGAAATGGTATGATGATGAAAGATTCTAAAAAGATTTTAAAAAATTGTGGAATGTAAATGTAAAAATGTGCCACATTTGATGCAACATGAAATGAGAAATCCAGCAAAGAAGACCCAGAACTGTTGAATAGCTGTTGATCAGAGAGAATTGGGAAAACATTCCTCTACTTAAACTTCAACAATTTGTCTCCTCACTTCACATGTTTACAGACTGTTGTTAAAAGGAGAGGAGATGCTACACATTATTTTTTTCTCTTTGTGGTAATGCAATATGAGAGATTACTGATTAATATCTGTTTGAAACTTTAATCAGTACCATACAGTGTAGGATTATACAGTCTGGAATTAAGTACTTCTATTAATTTGCTTCTTACTGTACCATGATGTGCTGAAAACTAGTGTTTTCATATCAGATTGTTTTCTTAGCGCGGGCTATACAAGTTTATTGCTGTTATAATTTTTTGCCTTTGCTTTTGAAACTGCACTTGCAATAACCAAATATTTATTATATTAACTCATGTTTTGTCTAGCTGTGATGCTTGATCATTTTTTATTATTTAATGCCTTAAAAATAGTCTTATGATGTAATCACATTTTCACTAACATGTCTGTTTGTCTGTAATTATAGAAGGTAAATTGAAAGTACTTGCATTGTGTTTTTCAGATAGACCGAAGTTGACAGAAACCTACACAGAGGACACATGGCTGAAGCTGCGTGATGCTGTTGGCGCTATTCAGAATAGCACGTCCATCAAATACAACTTGGAAGAGCTTTATCAGGTAGACTGTACTGCACTGTGTAATGTCCTAATCATTACAATATTTGCACAATTGCACATAACACTCACTGCAGGCTGAAATCTTGCTTCCCACTAGACAGTCACTCAGTACCATGTGCTGACCATCACTACATTTGTCTTGTCCTGTAATGTGTCTTAGTCTAGCTAGAGGGTTTGCACTTTAGTATAAGACTTGTACTATTGCATGTTTTTTGTATGTTGTCATTGCCCTTGTGTTCTGTGTTGCACCTGGCCCTGGAGGAACGTTGTTTAATTTCATTATGTACTGTACTGTAAATAGTTGAAATGTCAATAAAAACCTCTTGAACTTGAAATCATTTGAACTGACCAACTGATAAAATAGCATACTGTGATAAATTGTTTCATATTGTTGTAATTTAATCACCACTGTCCAAAGAAAGCATGTATCTCCAAAATCAGAGTTCCCGTGGGGTCTTGAAAAGTCTTAAAAAATCTAAAATTCAAAACTTTAAATTTAAGGCCTTAAAAAACGGTCAGATATCCATCCAAGGTCTTAAATTAAATTTATTAAAGTCTTAAACTTTTACTTTTAATTCCAAAAAAGCGTAGTCTAATTGGACGTTAGTTTTGCTAACTTCTACTAACATTGAACTAAATGTGTCAGGTAAATGTAGTTCTGTTCTGTGTTTCTCAGGGGGACTATCACTTTGGGGAACTACAAAGCCCATGATAACCTCATAACACGTCTGTTGCCAACAGTATTGCCAAATCCGCTTATTATAAGTGACGTAGGGCTTGTTTTTTCTAAAGTCACTTGCAAATCTCATGAGTCGCGTTTTTTTTTTTTTGGGGGGGGCTTGTTTTTGAACGTGAAATTGCTTTGGGCTTGGCTTTCTTTGAGTGAAACTCTTATCTCCCAGCTCGCCTATTTTTTTTTTTTTTGAGGATATTTTAAGTTGTAATGCTGCAAACCATGCTAGGTTCCTTTCCTTCTTATTTGGTATAAAGTGCAAAGCAAAAAGTGCCAGATACGCACAGTGTTTGTGAAGCTGCTGGTGTTTAAAGCACGTACTTTATTCACATTTTTATTGTTGTGACACCTGACATGTTGAGCCTGAGCTCAAATCTTATGCATTCTCAGGATGTACCAAAATACAGATTTTGCCACTCCTAATATTGTAGCAATTTCTCAAATGGGTTTTTTTCTGTTTTTGCAGCTTATGGATGGCTTGTTTCGCCTCTCTATATAGAATTAGAATATTTTTGGCAATTTGTCGTGTTGGTCTTAAGTTTCACTGAGAATGGTCTTAAAATGTCTTAATAAGGCCTTAAATTTAACTCACTGAAACTTGCAAGAACCCTGAAAATCTTGGTGGGGTCATTTACATATTTTCTGGCTAATTTTTCCAAGGTAAGTATTGTGGAGTTTTGTAACTATGAGTGGGTTTAAAAATAGATTCAAATCGATCTTCATTTGAATGATCCAATATTGAAAAATCAGTATGAAAAAAGTTTGGGCACCCCTGATAATTTTCATGATTTTCTTTTATAAATCATTGGTTGTTCGGATCAGCAATTTCAGTAAAATATATCATACAGCAGACAGACACAGTGATATTTGAGAAGTGAAATAAAGCTTATAGGATTTACAGAAAGTGCAATAATTATTTAAACTAAATTAGGCAGGTGCATAAATGTGGGCACCCCAACAGAGAAATTACATTAATATTTAGTAGATCCTCCTTTTGCAGAAATAACAGCGTCTAAACACTTCCAATTAGAGTCCGAATTCTGGTTGATAGTTTCTAAGCATGGACAGCCCACTTTAAATCACACCACAAATTTTCAATAATATTCAGGTCTGGGGACTGAGATGACCATTCCAGAATGTTGTTCCTCTGCATGAATGCCTTAGTAGATTTTGAGCAGTGTTTATGGTTGTTGAAGTATCCACCCCCGGTGCAATTTCGACTTTGTCACTGATTCTTGAATGTTTTTCTCAAGAAACTGCTGATATTGACTGGAATCCATGCGACCCTCAACTTTAACAAGATTCCCAGTATCTGCACTGGCCACACAGCATGATGGAACCGGCACCAAATTTGACTGTGGGTTTCAAGTGTTTGTCTTGGAATGCTGTGTTCTTTTTGCACCATGCATACCGCCCCTTATGTCCAAATAACCCAATTTTAGTTTCATCAGTCCACAGCACCTTATTCCAAAATGAAGGTGGTTTGTCCAAATGTGCTTTAGCATACCTCAAGGGACTCTTTGTGGCGTGTGCGCAGCCTCTCCTTGTGCAAATTGCGCTGAATAGTTGAACGATGCACAGTGACACCATCTGCAGCAAGATGATGATGTAGGTGTTTGGAGCTGGTCTGTGGGTTGACTATGACTGTTCTCACCATCCTTCGCCACTGCCTACCTGAGATTTCTCTTGGCCTGCCACTTCGGGCCTTAACTAGAACTGTGCCTGTGGTCTTCCATGTTCCTCACAGTTGAAATCTGAGAGCTTTTTGTATCCTTCCCCTAAACCAGTCTTTGTTTTCAGGTCATTTGAGAGTTGTTTTGAGGCTCCCATGTTGCCACTCTTCAGAAAAGATGCAAAGAGGAGAAAAACTTGCAGTTGGCCACTTTAACCCTTTCTAATAATTGGATTCACCTGTGTATGTAGGTCAAGGGCCAGTGAGCTTACAAAACAAATTTTGTGTTCCGATAATTAGTGCTAAAGGTATTGAGATAAATAAAAGGACAAGGTGCCCAAATTTATGCACCTGCCTAAGTTTGTTTAAATAATTATTGCACACTTTCTGTAAATCCTATAAGCTTCATTTCATTTCTCTAATATCACTGTGTTTGTCTGCTATATGATATATTTAAGTGAAATTGCTGATTCAAACAACCAATGATTTATAAAGGAAAATCATGAAAATTATCAGGGGTGCCCAAACTTTTTTGTACTGCTGTATAAACCTGAGATCGATCTTTAATATTAAACTGTTTCTCTTTGTGTTTGCTTAAATCTGTAACCTCCTTTAATCTTGCATGACCAGCTGTTGTTTTATCACTCAGTACTATTTCACTATTTCTGTTAAAATGCACAGAAAGCTAAACAATGCTCGTATTTACATTTAATGTTCATTGTTACTTCATTAAGTTTGTAGACAGTAACGTGTAAAAAATACAATACTCAGACTGAGTTTCTAATTCACACAAATCCTTCAAGTTCATGAGTGAATCAGAAAGTGAAGATTAACACTGTAGTCTGTATTAACACACAAAGTACAACTGAGATCTGTGTGTTTCTCACTCATGCACACACAGAAACACACACACACACACACACATACACAGAGAGCAACTCGGAGCTTTACGTTTCTGTGTACTTCTCAGTCTAACTTGCACATCACGGTAAAAATGTGAGGCTATAAAATATGAGGTGTGTGTGTGTGTATTTTGGGTTATTTCTTCATGTAAACACTTATATTTGTAGTAATGGTAGGTTGAGAGTTTCTTGTACAATTAAAACATTAGTTAGTCTGAAAATCTCTTTTCGTATCGAAACAAAACCTGTTATTGTAACTGAAATATCCCTAAATGAAGCAATATCGAATCGGGACCCTGTGAATCAGAATTGTATCGATTTGGGAAATCAGCGATGATATCCAGCCCTAGTGTTCACCTTGTCATGTAAAAGAAGTAATACATAGTACAGTCCTGTTTTCACAGTCATTCTGATGAAGTTTGTGAAATCCACCAGATTTGTCTCAACTTTATCTGTTTAAACGAGGGTTGTTACAGTAGCAGAATTTTGTATTCTTATTCTTATACCAAGGGTAGTGTCATTTGGTTCGTGAAGTCAACACTTTGACTATAAATGAAAAACACTCATTGTTGACTTTAGCACCAGCTGTGTATTTAACAGAACACTTAACACTTTTTCTGATTTTTACAGCTTTAACTTTTTCATTAAATCCTTGTAATCCATAATGAACTCTTCATCTCTGAGCAAATATACAGTGTGATTTTATTTTTAAGTACTGAATATATTGAAAGTTAGAGTAAAGTATTGGTAGTACATTTAGTAATACTTTTGACGATTTGTGCAACTCTAGCTGAGATGGCACCTAACATGAGATGAAATGAAGTCATGCTTTCACATTCATGCTTCTATCTAGTGCATGCTTATTTGAGTTTACTGTGCACAGCTTGTAGTAGGCTGTATTGTTATTCCTCCTACACAATTCCCAAACATTTGAATGAAAAAGATTTTAGATTATTTGTTTGCTTCTCTTGACACTGAGAGATTGTTCCTCTTGTGCTTGTTTGGTATTTTATGAGTAGGCCTATAGGAAGTGTACCTAGGCCACCTAAATGTTTATAATTTAATATCCAAACAAATGTAGGAAAGCAATATAATATATTATTTACTTATTTAGTAAATATCAGAATGGGCTTTATGAATGCATTAACATTTTTGATCCTGTAAAATTATGTAAAACTATACATTTCATATGTTCTTCATAAATATTTGTATAGCTGTTTTTAAACAATCTCAAAAATAAGCCCAAATATTAAGATGATATGTAGTGTAGAGTGGGCCATAGACTGGCACAAATATGACAAAACAGTTAATTCTTCTAAGATTAAGATCAAGCTCCATTCATGTTCTCTCATGGTCTTGTGACCGTGTTGTTTGTTTCATGGCTGAAAATTCGGAACATTTTACAAGATTTTCAGTGAAATTACATATTTTTAATCGTTAAAATAAAAAATTATTAGTTGGTGGATTACAACTGCTGTCCTTTAAATATTGGTCGTCTATGTTAAATACTGATGTCAGAAAAATATTAATGTTACTACTCATCAGTTTCTAACCCAAATCAGTTTATAATTAGCTGGTTTGAAGTAGTTTTTCTTGGCTCCACTTGTTTCACAGTCAATGACTGAGTCAACACTACAAGTGTGAAGTAGCACGCATTCATTTTTTTGCCTTTAACCTGACCCAGATCTGGTGTTTTCAGAGCTTTTGGAATGCAGACATCTGATATTTTTGAAACCACATTTGGGCTGGTTTTCAGAGCATCTCAGAATAGGATGGGGGAACCAGCATCAGTTTTGCTATATTCTGTACACTCTCTTTATTTACTAAGTAGCCAAACATTGCTTGTTCAAAACAGTGCTTTAGAATGGCGATGCTTTGTAAATACAACCTCTGGGCTATACAATTAATGTGGTGTTATTGATTTGGATTTGGTCATACAGGTCATTTCAGGCAGAGCATCAAATCATGCATTTAGCTTGGTTGTGTCTGGAGGACAAAAATGAAAAGGAAAAAATAGTGTTTAGAAATATTTATGCCTGAACTATTAGTGCATCTTCTGTTTGTGTGCTTAATTTAATTCAGATAGATAAAGTGTCATATACTATATATTTTATGTTTGTTACACATTATGTGATTGTTCAGTCTTTTGTTTTACTGTTGATCAGTATGACTTATCTTGAATCAAAAATACTGAATCTGAAGTTATTAGAATATTTAATGTCCAGTTGGAATTAATTACTTTTCAAACAGTATCAACATTAAAACAAAAGTACTGTACTTGAATTGTCACTTTACATGTAATGAATATAAAATATGAACATTTACCTTTTTGAATTAAATTATGGACACACATTAATTTTTTCATGAAATTCTACTTCTTGGTTTTGCACTAGTACAGTACTGTCTAATGCATCAGTTGGGCTGTGTTATGTAGTGACACTGAATTAGAGTACCAAGTATTGATGTGTGATCGATTGCGTTAGTGCTTCCTCTGCCCAGATTGATTACAGCTTTAACTACTGTGCATGCGTTGAAGTAACTTGTTGCTGTGTGCCAAGTAGGCCAGTCTAGTTGTAAACAAGTATTCTAGCAGACTGTGTCAGATTACTGAACGTCATGTTCTGCTTGTTCAATGAACATTTAGATAACTCCTTAAACTGCATGCTTATTATTCACAAATTAGTTTTAAGACGTTTGTTAGTAATTAATAGGAATTGTTTGGTGTCAAGTTTTTTTTTTCTTTAGCTAAAAAGCAATTGTCAGGCAACATTTTAAATAAAAATAATTGATCTAATTTTGTCTTGTCTTATTTTTTTTGTGTGTGAACCATTCTACTAATTTAGCAACTGTGGAAATGAATGAAGTATTAACAGTAACCGTATACCTGATATTTACGTTTGTGTTCATGAACCTGATATACCGTTACATAATCTTAAGATCTCACTGATGTCTGCTTTTTTCTGTCCCTGTTTTCTTTCAGGCAGTGGAAAATCTTTGCTCTTACAAGGTCTCCCCCATGTTATACAAGCAGCTCCGCCAAGTGTGTGAAGATCACGTCCAAGCTCAAATCCACCAGTTTAGAGAATATCCTTCACTGTAACTGTGTGTATGTGTGATGTGCGATTGGCAGAGGGGAGAGAGGGTGTATTGCCAGCAAAGTGTGTGTTTCTGTGTTTTTCTGTTCATTAGTGACAACTCTTAATTGTTTGATTGTGCTCTTCCACAAGAGGGCACCATCCTACTGCTTTCACAACACCATACAGGACATTCTCTGTTTATAAACTATGAAAGGCACTATGCAGATATAGCAGTAGATAGGATGTCTCCACCAGAGTTGAAGATCTTAACCTAATCTCACAGATTCTCTGGACAGTCTGTCATTCCTGAAGAGAATGAACAGATGCTGGCAGGATCATTGCAGGCAAACGGTAAGAAAAAAATAGTTTCTGACTATATCACAATGGTTTGCATGATGATAATGGTGCATAGCATTTTAAGATTTGATGCCTTTCTTGTATTCAGTAAATTTTTTTATCTTATAGTTTAAAAAGCTGTCATTGTTTTTTTAATATTACACTTTTGAAAATGACTTAAACAGTGACAGCCCTAGAGCCAAACAAAGATGGATGGTTTGGAAAAGGTTTGAGGTACTGGGCATAGTTGTGAATGAGAGCTATTGAAGTTAAGCCACACTGCAAATAGTTGTCTACTGCCTCTTTTTTGGGGAAAAAAAATGCATTATGCCATTTTTTCTAATGTATATTCAAGTGTGAGTAATATAAACCATCTGTTTCTCTAGATCATGATCCGTAGCATTTTTCTATTTTTGGACCGCACATATGTCCTCCAGAACTCCCTGCTTCCATCCATCTGGTAAGTTTGCAAATCTGAACCTTTATTTTCAGCCACCTGTATGTTTTAGTGCAGTAATAGTTTTGCATGTCATCCTTTAGGGACACGGGACTGGAGCTGTTTCGGACACACATTGTGAGTGATGCCATGGTCCAGAGTCGCACGGTGGCGGGACTCTTGGAGCAAATCGAACGAGAGAGGAATGGAGAGACTGTGGATCGAAGTCTCCTGCGCAGTTTACTGGGAATGCTCTCAGACCTGCAGGTGATTGCTGCTTTTCATAATCAGAAATTATACATACACACACACACAAACTTGTCAAAAATGATCTGCACTCTGGCTGTAGATTTTGTTTGAATCGGTTTTCAGAAAAGATAAATACGTAATTTTTTTTATATAATTTCTTGCTTTGCAATACACTTTTTCCATTTACCAACAAGCTTTCATATTCCCTCATTAAAATATTGTGGCTGAGCTGTGAGCCATGAATCCAATGCTAATTTCACCTCAGATGTGAAGCTCTGTCCTCTTATGGCTTCTGTGAGGGAAACAACATCAATTTTCCTTCCATCTTTTGAACTTGATCATCAATTGAGAATGTTTCCATTTTATACCCTGCTGTTTACTCTCAGACTTGTAGTGATGAATCAATATCTCATAAATCAGTAATGATTCTTTTTATCAAACTTTCACCTTCCTTACAGTTTTGCTTCAAATTATGTTTGCAGATGTGCAAACGCGTCTCCAGTGAATCGCTGCACGCTGCTCTTCTTTCTGTTCTTTGCAAATTATAAGTGGTGCGGCCATTTTTTCTTGCACTGCAGTTATAAATGAGCTGACGTCATTCACAGCAGTTACAGTGGAGACATTGACCTAGTACAGAAAGTGTTGATAAGACATTGCAGCCAACAGATGTTTTAACATAACTAAAGTGTGGATCATGTTTGACTTTCCCTTGTGTGTGACATACCTGATAATATATACATATTACATATAGTGCTTAAGTCTTGTAGCAGATAATCTGACAAAACCTCAGTATACATTTTTATTTTGTTTTGCAAAGTTTTACATATAATTTATTGTCTTTGTTTAGTCACTGTATTTGAAACACTGTAAAAGCATCTAAAAATGTTTATAATTTATATAATTTATAATCTCTAAATCTATATTTTGTATGTTATTAATGAAAATATATTATGAAAGCAAAAGATTGCAAATTGTTGAATGGTAGTCTATAGGCCACATTATAACTCACTTGATTGTCACCTTTTCCCATCATTTCTAGGTGTATAAGGAGTCCTTCGAACAAAGGTTTCTAGTGGAAACAGATCGATTATATGCTGCAGAAGGTCAAAGACTGATGCTAGAGAGAGATGTAAGCATAACTCTCTGTATATTTAGGCTTTTTCTGTGTGCTTATAAAATTTTTTCTGTATATCCGTACAATGGCATTTAGTTATACTCCCTTAACTCAAAATCATTTCATCATCAAGTTTTCAGACTTGAGCTGAAGTGTGTGTGTGTTTCTCTTAGGTGCCTGAATACCTGCATCATGTAGCACGACGACTAGAGGAGGAGAATGATCGTGTTATTAGTTATCTAGATCAGAGCACTCAGTAAGTTCTGCCTCTGTCTCTGGTCATTATATTTTTATGAAAGGTTTTCAAATTATAACTCTGCTTTTGTCTGTTACAGGAAACCATTGATTTCCACAGTAGAGAAACAACTACTGGGTGAACATATGACAGCCATATTACAGAAAGGTATGTCTTGAATAAGTTATTTATATGCAATAGTTAATTGGGTAAGACATTTAAGTATTATAAACTAGTCACCAAAATTAGATCACTCATCACTTTTCGTACAACTATGCATTCTGAATATTAATTTTTATCATAACATCATTCTTAATGCTCTAAAGTTTTAGACATTATTTGTTTTTATTGATACATTATAAAGGTCTCAATTTTTTACAGCTGCATAGTTTCTTAATTCTTTGAAAACTGAGATTTTACACAGGACTAGCACACTGGAATGTGAGTGAGCTAGTGTATAAGGGGCCTGACCCATCAAGCCAGCTGTCAGACACTGCCAGGTCATTTGTGAACTTTGTTGGCTCTAAGAGAGAGACTGGGAGTATGTGTGTGTTTCTGAAACAGCTGCACTCTGTTGTTTTTCAGGTCTCAGTACTCTGTTGGATGAGAATCGTGTGACTGAGCTGACCCTGCTGTATCAGCTCTTCAGTAAAGTGAAAGGAGGGCTGCCTGTATTGCTGCAGTTTTGGAGAGATTACATCAAGGTACACACAAACACAAGTAGTCATACAGAACCCCTCCCACATTAAAGTGAGTTGCACACAAAAGTGACATTTTTCCAATTTTATTTTTTTACATGATGATGATGATGTTTAAAAATGTTGACACATTGTTACTGCTGTGACAAACTAAAACGTAGGCAGAATGTATAGAGTAGTAAAAAAAAGAAACCCTCACTCCTCACAGAGAAGGGGAAAAAACTGAGACTTGGTAGGCTGCATATTTTTTTTAATACTCTTCACATACAATTCATATATCTATAACTGAGTTTGAGATGATGGAGATGCAGCACCATCTGTGGAAAAAGCAGAGGACTGCTTAGTTGTTCCATGCTAACATCAAAGCAGTTTATGAAAAAACACAGGGCAAAAAAAAACATATTTTATTTGTGAAGTCACTTGTTAAACACATGTTTGAGTTCATTTATTAATGTCCAATAGTATAATAAAGATATTTGAAAGGATGTCTTGTGTGAGAGCATGTGCACTCATCTGTGCTCAGGGGCTATAGGGTGCAACTTAAAAAAATTAGAAACCAGATTAGAATATTTCATTCTCAGAAATTGTCACTGCAGTGCTGAGACTAGTCCGCCAACTATAAAATACCTGCTCAGCAGCAGTGTTGGGAACGTTACTTTAAAAAAGTAATTAGTTATAGTTACTCACTACTTGTTCAAAAAAAGTAACTTGGTTAGTAACTGAATTACTCTATAATAAAAGTAACTCGTTACCAGGGAAAGTAACTATTTGCATTACAGTTTAAAAAAAAGTTTTTTGTCAAAGAATAAGGATTTTTTTGAAAAAGCAGTTTTCACAGTCAGTTGAAATGAGTAGACCAGAAAGGTGTTTGTACATAACTTTTGATATTTATTGCACATCAACAGACCGATATCGGGGACTCGTGTCTACTCACGTGTACGAGAGTGTG